>OY747723.1:3802500-4040000 GCA_963556495.2 Valencia hispanica
AATAATACTGTAAACTAGGGGTTTAACATTACACTAGAATCACAGTTCGGTAATTGTCTGTGCACTTTGAACAAGAAAAATAAATCAACCTTTTTTCCAGAAAGTTTAAGGAATAGAACTAATTGCAAATTTGATTGGATTTTAAAAAGAAAATAGTACAAGCAGACATAGCCAGAGTAGAAAACAATATACCCACTTGATAACAGTCAGTGTTAATGCTTAGAATTGTTTAAATAATACTTTGCCCATATTTGTGAATAAAACATGATTAAATACCTTTGTAGTTGTTTTGATATTTCGACAGCATATTCTTCCTGCTGTACTTAAATGCAGCATGGGCCTTACTAGTTTTGGGCTGATTGGATGCTACTGGTAGCCATGTTGGACATCAGCTGGTTTTTCTCTAGTATCAGTGATGTTTCCATTCAGATTGACATTGTTTCAGGTGAGTCAATCAGTTCAGTAGAGCGTGTTATGGACCTTATTGCTGTTGAAAGATGCGTTCGCTGACAAAGTTCTGGTTCGCTCCATCTTTCTTTTTCTACTGTAGCTGCATGAGAAACCATTGTTTCCAAATAGCAGAGTTTAGTGACAGCTGGGAGTCCTTTCTGTTTTGCTTTGGTGTCACTTTTTAAAGTTGCCCTGCAGAACGTTGCACTGCGCTCTGAGATGCACACTTAAACGTTCCGTATGTGTTCCTGGTTCAGCAATCGTGGATTTTTCTGCAGAACATAGCTCCAAATTATTCCCAGAAAATTAGCCTCTTTCCAATTTTTTTGTGGAGTATATCTAAAATATCTAAAAGTAAATGCAAGTTGGGAAGCTGAAAAAACTTGGGACGGTATTGACCAGTGTTTTTGTTATTTGTGTAGCCACTGATTGGATATAGCCCCAAGAGCGGAGGTAGAGAAGACCGTGGATGTTAGCCAAGATGGTTTCCACTGCGTATTCATTCTTGTTAAGGTATATTTGAACTATTATAACAGAGCTTTATAAGCATTTTTAGAAGGGTTCTCAAGTACTCCCCGATTTAATCCATTTTTGGGTTAGGGTTGTTGTTTCTAACCCTCGTACCGAGCTAATTAAGTGAGGATGCATGTAATGCAGAGTACTTAGAGATGAAAGCTAAGCAGTAGAACCATTAGCAAGGCATGGCTTAGGTACAACTAGTAAGCGACTGCAGTGTTTTTGTTTTTGACTGGCTTCCTAGCAACCTCTCTAAATGAACCTGGCTGTACTCTAGCAGATAACAGACACTGTCCAGTGTTGGCTCTACTTCGAAATCTATATCCCGATGCTGTGCTGAATGTCTGAGGTAAAGCTTGCAGTAAAACTGGAAGTAGCAGAGACTGCAGCCACCCAACAGCTGACATGACATTTGTATCACAATGTAGAAAAGGAACCGAACACAACTGATTTACTGGCATCTTCAAATTGTGTCCCATCTTGATGGGGAATATCTGAAGCCATTCCAGACATGATTTAAAATAAAGTTAGGCGGAGGGTAGAGGTTACAGAAGGAATAATTATGTATAATTATGTTGTATTTTGCAGAACAGCATTTCCAGTTAAGAAACCCATCATCTGCTTATTCTGATAAAATCTTATCAAAAACATATTTTCTTCAACTTCTGCCATAAATAATTTCACAGTAAATATCAAAGTCTTACCCTCAATCCTATTATTAGCACCAGGGGTCGTGTTAACCGAAACTTTTCTGCACTTGATCTGGTTTTAGTGGTGGATGGATAGATGGATGGATGGATGGATGGATGGATAGATGGATGGATGGATGGATGGTAATGGAATCAATCAAAAAAAGACTGATGAGAACATCTCAGCATCAACTCAGACCTGGACAACTTATGCAATTCAACATACGCAGTGCCAGGGCAATTTAGCTGGAGGGACTGTGGCTTATTTTGAGGGGGGGGCCTTTTTATGTGCCATTGGCAGAGTGTTTGACACCCGTTCTATGTACATATACATATTATACATCATTTGAAAGCTGAGATTCTTTCAGGGGCCAGAGGGAGGTTCAGGAGTTTTCCTGAATGGCTGGTCTGTTCTAGATCGTGGTCAGAACGTTTGTTTTTGTACTCCAAAAGCATCTGCGGTTGAGCCACTGTCATGATTCTGCTGTGTGTCTGCCTGTGTACGTGACTGAGTTTTCTTCCTTTTTTAGGAGATCTTTGTAAGCGCTACTAGTGCTGCTGTGACTGATTAGTACCTCTTGCTGCTGCGTTTCATTCTGCTGTCAACTACTTTGATATTGTTTGCTAGCTGCTACCAGACATCAGTAGCTCTCTTCCGCTTTGAAAAGATGGCCGCCTAACCTCATATCTGGAAGCTGCGGGATTGAAGATAGGATACATGCTGCTGAAGCAATCAGAAAAATACCCATTCAGAGAGACTTGAACTGGAGAAATGTTCCCTGATTTCCAAACTTTGGTCGAAGTGGCGCTCATCACTCCAGTCTCCAGTGTGTCAGTGGAGCGCAGATTCAGCCTCCATTAACCAGAAACGGGAGCACACTTCAGCTCTATGCGGAGCGTTCAGGCCACAGCAGGAGAAATGTTCATAATTAATACATGTAGCCTATTAATCTGCTCCATATGTGATGACACGATGTGGATTCTCTGTTCAGTTAGTTTGGATGGAATAAAATGAATGAAAATTAAGTGCTACTTAATTTGTCATTATCATTTTAAAAATTGACGGGTAAAAATTAATTATGATCGGATTTTTTTGACTCCGTCAGTCAAAATGACCAATGACAAAAAATTCTGGCAAGAGCTCTGGTAGGTACATACACTGTAATGCATGTGCATAAGTGTGTTCACAGAGATACACGTCGTTAGCAAAGGAGAGGATAGAAGTGACCTTGGTCCAGCCTGGGGGGCTTCAGCAGATGGAGAGAGGGGGCAGAGGGCTCTGGCACATTACTCTGGACCACATGCACGCTCACATTTACACTCATGTACAAATGCTTAAGCTACTTGGGTGACATTGTGCGCACTTCAGCAAACCATGCATTTCATTCAGACACAATGAGTCCATTTATTCAGAAAATCCGGGCGTCAATTTTTTATTTTCTTATATCATTCTTCAAATCAATCATCTTAGAAATAGATGGAGGTTTGGACATCTGTTCCAGCTGTTTTCTTGTTGTTCTCTCTTTATTTCCTTTAACAGATGTACATCAAACTGAGAATAAAAGTTGTCAATGGAAAATTGTTTGGGTGACAGAAGAATTCATAAAAGGCCATTTGGTCTCACTAATTTGCAACATTTATGTGGGACAATTTCTAAGGAGGGCTGAAACGCGAGGGAGGGAAATGTGTGACTACATATGTCCCTCCAGATTGGGACAGTGCATTAAAAAAACAGCAGCTAACAAGACAAGAAGGTAGTTCAGCGCGTGGGGGGAGAGGAGGGAGAGGGAAAAGGAGGAAGGAGAGGAACATTTGCGAGGCTACGACTCTGGAAGGGGAGCACTACCGGCCCACCTGTCTACCAGGCTGCCAGCTGCACCACACAAAAGTGTGCATACATAAGGCTGATGATGCGCGCGCACACACACACACACACACACATTATGAAGTGTATGAAGACAGAAAGCAGCAATGATTTTATGACATTTGGCAAGTTTATATTTCAAAACCTTAATGTGTGACATTAATGACAGGAATTAATGATACATGTTACAGTACTAACTTAACAGTAGATGACTTGATCAAAACTGGATTACTGTTTTCTGCATTTCAAATAATGTTGGAAATTTAGGTTAAGAGCTTAAATAAAAACATTTAGCACTTGTTACAGAAACAAAACAGATTTTAGGTCAAATTATGTAAAAAAAAAGTTAATACAGCAAAAACTGTTGAAAGGAAATCATTTATTAAAGCTTAATCAATCCAACCTGGACATATCTGAAAAATAATTTACTTATAAGCAGACCCAGTGCCAGTCTTTGTATTTTATTTTATTTGTACGTTACACATGTCTGGGTAAAATCTACCTTTTTTGCGACATCCTTTCTTGGTACATATACATAATATATATCATTGTAAACCTAAGATTATTAAGGATCCATTGATGTAGGCCAACCAAATAGACAATTAACACCAGGAACCATGTTGAGCAAAAACTGTCTTTTTACGTTCACAATGGTCCAGTTAATGTCCTCCAGTAAAATAACATAATCTGCTGCTGAAAACCTTGAGAATTCCCTTCCATGCGTGTATTTTTCACAAGATTTTCATCATTACTACCAGTGGCATGTCCATATTAGTCTAAAAATAACACAGCAGTGCCCTTCTTCTTCTTTGTGATGTTTATTGGCAGCTGGCAAACAGCAAACTGGTGCATTACGGCCACCAATTGGTATAGATTGTGGACCAGAATGCCACTCAAGGTTGCACTTGCCTCTCTAAGACTGGTGATGTATTAGCATCGTCCCTGCTTGTGCTAACTTTGCTCTTGGCTTTATTATGCCAAGCTTTAATGTCCATTTTTGCATACAATGGTATAAAATATCTTCTTTACTGCCCCCATAACTGCCGATTAATAGCCTACAGTACCCTCTGCTGGTTGTCTTAGGTCAACACATTGCATGGTAGCAACTTAATTTACACGGGCATTGTAATCTGTCAGGCCTGATACCTTAATGGGTGCCATGGCACCAGGCTAGCCTTTAAAGGTACAGTGTGTAAAATAATTTGACTTTTTAGTGCCACACAGTTCAGAATAGGTATTGCACTTACGATAGCCCACACGCAAGGACAGCAATGTGGAGCACATAGAGAGGCAGAGGTTTGTCACATGCGGTTGAAGCAGGTCAAGCTACCCAAGAGGAAGGTGCAGAATTTCCCCAAACCAGCCAGGCTGCCACAGAGGGAACCGGCGTCACCCCCCACACAACGTTTAGAGGGAGAAGGAGAACTACAACTTCTCCAAGATCGCTGTTTTCGAGAGAGGATGCGAAACGCAGATCATTATTTCTTGTATGTCCCTAAACAGCTACTATATTTTAAGATGGCGCATGACTATCGAGGGTCGACCACAGTTTATGTATATAAAAATGTTACATTTCAAGTTAATAGGAATACTAAGAATAGATGTTGGTGCAAAATATTAATGAAAAATGACACGTTTGTGAACAGGATACACAGAATTTGAAAGTAAACAAGTACAAAAATTACACAGTGTAACTTTAACTGGTTGTGCAACAGCCATCAAGCATCTGCAGTAACTGACAATGAGCCTTTTACATCAACCCTCTCTTCTTGATAGTAGCTTAAATTCAGCCACACTGGTTTTTCTAGCACATACAGCCTGTTTTAGTCCAGACTTTGACTAGACCACTCCAAATCTTTCGTTTTGTGGGTGTTTTTACTTGCCAATGTGCTTCAGACCTCTCTTCAGCTGCGTAACCCGGTCTAGACATCTTCCTTCAGGATTTTCTGCCAGAGACTAGAATTATTTGTTCCAATAATGATAAGTTTCCAGGTCCTGAACGAGTAAAGCAAACTCAGATCATCATACAACCACGTTTGTCTGTCAGAATGGTAATTTTAGTCTGCTGGCTACTCATGGAAAAGTTTACCATTAAACCAGGTTTTCTCTACTCGTGAATAAGGGATCTCACTGTGGTTGGCTGGAGGTCTTAGAAATGATCTTGTTAAAATTCCCAGACATTTCCACCTAATGACTTAGGTCTCTTAATTATTTTTTGTGGTTTTTCTTCTGTGTATTTTAGTTCTTTCTCTCATTTTAGTGTTATGGGGCGTTCACACCGGTCAGCGCATCCACGCGTCAAATCCCTCAAATGGACGAAAGTTGACGATTTGAAATTAAAACCCAGCAGCTTGCACACGTTGTAGTCCGCATCGGCGCGTCACTTCCCGTAGTTGCCCTAACCGGGTTAGGGTACCGTTAGCTAACATAGCAAGAAAGTTAAAAGAAAATATTTAACTGCTTACCTGGCACTCCAATATCCTCCGATATCTTCCTCCAAATAAGATCTGATCTCTTCCTGTCTTTGTAAAAAGAAGAAGTAAGGAAATACAATTCACGAAAAATTACAGAAAGAAAGGATTAGTTGATCCTCTATTTTGAATGAATGACTTGCCGATCCACGTCAGTACAAAGAGTCCCTACGATTGGTTGATGCCCTGCGTTTGCTGCCCCAAAGTTCAGTATTGCCAACTTCACCCAGCAGCTGCTCCGACGTTCCGTCAACGCGTCCGAGCAGCAATAGCGTGGACGCATTAATGCCAGCTGCGCGGACGCGGGGCAGCTTGATGCCCACTTGACGCGTAGGTACCATAGACTTGGATGTAATCATTGCACCAAGTGGCCACAAATAAGGAGAGAACAGGAAGGGACCAAGGATGGAGCCCTGAAGTACCCCTAAAAATATGTCACTAAAGCACTTAAAAGAGCAGACTCAGCACAGTGGTACATTTTAAACCCAGACTGGAACACTTCCAAAATCATAAAATATTAAAGAAATGTTAACATTACAGGTTTAAATCCCCCAAAATGGCTTTGATCAGAGGATTACTTTCCTTCGTTCCAAAGACAGCTAAAGGAAGTTGAGAAATCAGTCTTAAATCAGAAATCTTGTAAAACTCTAAAAAAAATGTTAATTTACACAACCTACTGATGAAATAACACCTTTAATGCTAAAATGGTTTTAAAGAAGACTTCCAAGTCTTACTTTTGATTTATGTCGAATCCTGTTTTTTGCCTTTGCATAAAGTAAGATAATGTTTTTTATTATTATTTCAGTACAAGGAAATAAATGGGTAAACCATGATGATCCCTATAAGAACAATATAACAGCTGCCTGTGGAGGACACAAACAAATATGATCTTACACAAAACAAGTTAGAATTTTGAGGAAGACACTTTGTTTTGCCTAAGCATTCAAATCCAGTTAGCCAGCTGAAGTGGGGTGGAAAGCAAAGAGATTTTTAAAGTGAAAAGGTCCAAATAAAATGTTAGATTTTTTTTAAATAATCTGTTTTTGTGTTTACATATCTTTCTGGAACTTACAAACTTTAGAAGGTCCCAAAGAGTACACAGGAGTAGCTGCATAGAAATAAAAAAACCATCAAAGAAACAAACTGAACTGTTTTTGAGCTCAAAGGTCACGGAGGGCAAAGAATTTGAAACACATGCTTCCATGGCAACGGATCAAAACATGAAGCAATGACAAGAAGGCATTCAGGTAAAATTAGTTTAATCCTGTGTGTTATTTTGAACAGAAATTGTAATTTAAGGCCAGAAATGTTATGATTCTCCAGTTTTTGACAACTCTCCATTAATTAAATCTAGTTAATGCTCCTCCATTTGATTATGTATTAACTTAAGCAAGTTACAGTTTTAGTGTAGTTAATTATGAGCAACATGTTTTAAATAGTTATTTGGCAAAGTGTTGCTTCTTCTACTTTTCTCTTTATCATGTTTTGAATTTCCCAGTTTGGAGCAGTTTACAACTGAAAACACAGGCACTGGTAAGCACTTGTTTCACCCTGAACAGAACACCATTATGAGACGCAAGCAATGACATCATTTTCACAGCTTTTAAATACCAATGTACATCAACCAGAGGACACACTGAACAGAGAATCCACATCGTACCATCACACATCGAGCAGATGAATAAGCTACATGCATTAATTATGAACATTTCACCTGCTGTGGCCTGAACGCTCCGCATGGAGCTGAACTTCTCTCCTGTATGTGCGTAATGTAGACTGAATCTGCGCTCTGCTGCCCCACTGGAGACTGGAATTACAAGTGCCCTTTCAGCCAAAGTTTTGAAATCAAGGAACAATTTTCCCATTAAACTGATCAGAATTTGCCAGAACTCTCTGAACGACGCCTTTTCTGATCGCTTCAGCAGGAGGAAATCCCACAGCACGCTCTCTTTATACATCAGTGGTTGAGCTGCAACGATTTGTCACTCTGTGGAGTCCAGTGTTTGTGTGTGGCAGCTGAACTGATGAATTTGCTGTGGAATTAGGCTCCTCTGCTGCCTTCCTTCAGCCTAGTGGAAGTGTGGGAGGAGGAGCGGATAATGGTGGAAGGAACACCAAGACGCTCTAGCCGGCCTCACAAGACCCAGCCTGTCTCTCCTCTCCACCACAGTTGCCTACTCCATTCAGTCATTATCAGCCAAGTTCAGCTCGGTTGGGTCCATCAAACTCCACCTCTCGACTCTCTGAGGCACCAATTGGCGGAGTCGCACCTCCGGCGCCTGAAGATGGAGAACACTCGACCGATGCATCGGAGACTTTGTGCAATCGGGTGCACTGCACCTCCAGGCTCCGAGACAAATGAAACACAGCCTTATCCAGAGCCCTCTTCTCATCTGCACCTGCTGCAGTCTTAACAACCACCATGCAAGTCAACCCTGTATGTTCCAGACTTCTCCCACAAGGGGGTGTGGGTGGGTTCGCCTCTGTCTCCTGTTCCTGAATTCTTTTCCTACCAGGTGTACTACTATAGTGCAGTAAAACACAACTTGTACACTGGGTTGTCTATATCCAGTGGCGAATGTGGCTCAGGAGTTAGTCCTGTAACCGGTGCGTTGCTTTTTGGGACCCCCCTCTCCTTCCATCTTGGTTGTTGTGTCCTTGGGCAAGACACTTCACCCGCTTTGCCTACTGGTGGTGGTCAGAGGGTGGCGCCAGTGTTCGGTAGCCCTGCTTCTGTCAGTGTGCCCCAGGGTAGCTGTGGGTGCAATGTAGCTGATCACCTTTGCGTGAATGAAGCACTTTAGTGTCCTCAGTACTATACAAGTATAGGTCATTTGCCATATACACCAAAACAATTCCAAAGTAAATTAAAGTGGTCCTAGAATTCAAAATCAGATTTACTTTCTTGTTTGATTTAGGCAGTTTGGAGTGACAAATGTACCGCACCAAACAGTCTGTGCAAATTCGTAATTTTTTAATTGCTGCAGAGAAACGGGCGAGTCTGGGCAAAGCTCTGATAACACAACATAGGCCGTAGACACACCCTTAAATTTAAATGTCCCCGTCCACTTCAACGTTGGCAGTATGTAACTATCTTAGAGCCATTGGGGTAAACCGACCAGTCATCACACAGCTCATTCATGAGTGGGCAGGAAAAAACTATCTTTTTATTGTAGGGCTTCATTATGGGATGTATTTGGCCATTTATCAGGGTTCGTGGGCAATTTTCAGCACCAACAAAGTTTCACATGCTACATAGAGGCTATAAGAACTGTTTCCATTTCTCAAAAATGTTATTCTAGAACCC
The DNA here is from genome assembly GCA_963556495.2 of Valencia hispanica. NCBI lineage: Eukaryota > Metazoa > Chordata > Actinopteri > Cyprinodontiformes > Valenciidae > Valencia > Valencia hispanica. The sequence goes on from OY747723.1 coordinate 3,811,798, forward strand.
CGTTAAAGCTTTTGAGATGTCGGCACAGTCATATTCAAAAGTTCCACAACAAGATTGACATGTAGTTTCAAATAGTTTTATTGCATAATCGCCGTTGTCTTTACCCTATCCTTTATTGACACAATTAAACCATATTTCCAGTCTCTTCTATACTGAACACTTTTAAGATGCTACAATATATGTCATAGTTCTTAGGTGTTTGTGTTTATGTTAGTTTTTTCTTATTTAGTTTTATTATCATGTTAGGTTATTCCTTGTCTTTATTAATTATTTCTGGCACTTCCTTGTTTCTGTATTTCTTCTTGCTCTTAGATGTTTTTCACCCTTTTGCTTCTGTGTCCACCTTCTTATTTGTATTTCTCTTTAGTTTCCTTATTTATTTCCTCCTTCTGTTCTCCAGTGTTTCCTTAACTTCCCTTTAGATTCCTCCCTAGACATTTTATCTTTAGTTTCTAGTTCCTTAAGAGTTTTCTGTCTCCCTTGCATTTCTTCCCTTTCCTGTTGTCTCCTTGCCACTCTGCTCTTTACCCGGTTTCACTCATTGCCCTCACCTGCATCTGCTTCCACTAATTGGTCATTGGTCTTCTCTGTCACTTCCTCATTCCTCCTCAGTATATATTCAGCTCTCATTCAGTCACTACTCGCTGGTTCGTCGTCTTATTTCGCTGCCTGGTTCCTGCCTTCCCTGTCGCCCGTCTGGTTCCTGTACTCCATTCCTCCTTTAAACCACCAACCATGACAGAACGAACCAGCCACATGCACCCAGCAGCACTGTCTTCCAGCCCTCTATCAGGCCATTAGGAAGAACCTGGACATGGTGGTTGGTCTCAGCCCCCCCGTGGTCGCGGGTGGCTGCTGCAGAGGACGTCATGGACTTGCTATGACCCTGGAAGCCGTTGTTTCGGGAGCTGGGCTTGACCGGTTTCTGGGCCGAGGTGGAATGGAACCAGGAGGCAGCCTTTGCCCAAACTTTGGGAAGACCTCCTCCACCTCGACCCCAGTTTCACCCCTGCAGCTCGGGACCAGCCCTGGAGGACCTCCAGCCAGCCGCTTCCGCCTCCCCCGAGTCACGCCGTAAAAGGCGACGGAAGCCGGCCTTGGTGGCCTCCCAGCAGTCTCCTGTTTCCTCAGGGGGTATCCAGAGGGACACGCCACGGGCTCCTGACTCCGCCGAGGGTGTCCAGAAGAACACGCCCCTGACTCCTGTTTCCACAGGGGGTGCCCCGGATAACAGGCCCCTGACTCCTGTTTCCACAGGGGGTGACCAGAAGGCGCCCCCCCCCACCCCCCAGTCTCCTGACTCCGCCGAGGGTGTCTCGGAAGACACGCCCCTGTCTCCTGACTCCGCCGAGGGTGTCTCGGAAGACACGCCTCGGGTTCCTGGCTCCGCCCAGGCTGTCCGGACGGACACGCCTCGGGTTCCTGGCTCCTCCCAGGCTTTCCAGACGGACATGCCTCAGGCTCCTGACTGCGCCCAGGCTGTCCGGACGGACACGCCTCGGGTTCCTGGCTCCTCCCAGGCTTTCCAGACAGACACGCCTCGGGCTCCTGACTCCGCCCAGGGTGCCCAATGGGACACGGCCCCGGGTTCAACGCCACGTCGTGGGACTTCTACGCCACGCTGTTGTCGTGGGTCCTCTACTCCTTCCTCCCGAGGGTCCCCAGCACCCTACCAAAGTCCCTCCAGTCGACGCCGGCTCCCTAGGTACAGGACTCTGGCCCTCAAGACACAAGGTTCTCCGCAGCTGGCCCCCAAGACACAAGGTTCTCCGACGCAGGCCTCCTTGTCTCCTGGTTCCTTGTCGCAGGCCTCCCAGGTTCCTGCTCCTTCGTTGCATCCTAAGGACTTTGGTTTTTTGTTGTTTTTTGGACTCTGTATATTGATTGAATCAAATGATCAAATAAATTTAAATGCTCACTGCTTGTAACAGTTGGTAGTTGCCAACGTACTAAGCAGTCAACTCTCTTTAACTTTGTTTAACCAGGAAAGACCCAGTCAGTGTGATTTAAAAACCCCTTTGCAAAGGTGACCTGGACAAAAAACAGCACAAAAATACATTACCCATAAAATTTAACAATTTATAAAAAATCACTGATCACAAAAATACAGAGGACCCTTCCCCATGAACGGTTTAGTATTCAAGGATTTTTCTGTTAAACCGGACTTCAAACTATAAAACCTGCCTATTCATGGATTTTTTTCGTAGGTCATATCTAAAATATTCAAACGAAAAAATCATTTGGGAAGCTAGTTGACAGGCTAAAGGGTGCTGTACGCAAAGCACCCAATCCAGGAGCACAAATTATTTTCTTTGGTGTTGATTGGCTGTACCCCCAAGAGCGGAAATAAGGAAGACCGTAAACATTAGTTTCTGCGGAATTGCTAAGACGGTGTCAGAGGGGGTCTCATGTATTTTAGATACTTGCTGTGGTTGCTAAGCCCCATGAATACTCGGGGGTCCACTGTATACATAAAAAGAAAAAGTTCCAACAACATATTCAGCAGTGAAGTCAAATAATACACCAATCAAAACAAATTTATTCAGATCTTTGACTATTTCAAATGTTAATTTTTTTAAACTCACTCAGAAAAACAAATTCCATCAAATGTCGCTCGGTCTGGAGTTGAATTAATGCAAAAGGGGTGAAGTACTTGAATGCTTTTCCCCCAACTCACTGAGAGCCCTTGGCATCGTCAATAGGAACAGATTTTGTGAACAAATGTAATAAGACACTACACTTTTCTGGATAATGTAAGATGTTAGATATAAGGGCGCAAGGCCAAGGATGGATTTATAAATGAGGAAATTCCAATGATTTAATCTAAACACCGTCAATGCGGAGCATCCGACAGTAGAGTACGAAATACAATGATGAGTCAAGCTATTGATGTCTGATAATGAATCTCAAGGCTCCGTAGCAGATTGTCAAGAGAACTTAAGCACTTTGACGAAGCCTTCATATAAATTACAGCTCTGTAGTGAAGCAAAGGCATAAAAGAATGACAAGGTTTGATTTGAAAGAAAAATCTGAGTTTCTTTTACAAACTGTTTGATATGACTGTTAGATGAGAGAAAAACAAAAACCAAAACTCTGAGGTATTTATATTCAAACTCTTCAAACCAAGAAGAGTGGTGAAACGTGGACAATTCAAATCATTTGATTTAGAGTTGGAAAACCACATAAATTTTGAATTTTAGCATTGAGAACTAATTTAGAACTGCAGACGGTTTGCTGAACAGTATTACAGGATTGTTGGAACTGATGAAGTTCCTGCTGAGGTGAGAATCTAACAAAATACATCAGTGTCATGGGTATACGAATGGAAAGTAGTATTCATTACAGTAACCTGTTCATTCTCAAAGGTAAAATCTGTGATTTTTTTTAAAGAAAAGTGCTGAAGTTTGACACCCACCCTTGCTAGCTGACTTAGCTAGTTTTCAAAGTGCTAACTGTTTTTAACAACTAACTTTCCATTTGAGATTTTTATAGTGTCATACAGGGGTCGGATTTTCCGTTTTCTTTTTAAACTGTGACGGAAAATCGTAAGTGTTAACCTACTGGAGGGGGTGGCTCCCTAGAGCCCAGTGTCGTGCCAACCACCGGTGCATACTGCAGAATTTCCTCCCACTGAAGCAATAGCTTGTGGTTCAGAAAATGGCTCAGAGAGTCTTTCCGACTTCTTATCACTTCAACTGGAGAAATGTTCCCTGATTTTCAAACTTTGGCTTAAGTGGCGCTTAATTCCAGTCTCCAGGGGACATTGCTGGCCATACCATATGAGGCACTCTGACTTCCTGAAGTCGAGCTGTGACAACTCTGGCACGATGTGGTGGAGCATTGTCATCCATGAACAGAAAGTTGGGGGTGTCCTGGGGGAATTGGGGGATGATGATGGGTTCTATGATGTCTGAGTTAAGAATGTGCAGTGACTGAGCTATCTATAATAACCAAATCAGTTTTGCGCTGACTGGTGATGCCTGCCCAGACTGTTACACCTCCTCCACCAAAGCTAACCCTGGGGACCATGTTGACCTTGGCGTATCGCTCAACTCGCCTTCTCCAGCAACGCTGATGACCATCATTTCTGTGCAAGGTGACCCGACACTCGTCAGTGAACAGGACAGTAGACCACTGATGCATTGTCCAGGTCACATGGTCTCATGCTCATTGCAAACGTTCACGGCGGTGTCTTGGTGTCAGTGGAGTCACCTGCAACGGTCGTCTGGCATTCAAGCCAAAGCAGTGGAGTCTGTTGTGAATGGTTTGTCTGGAAACCCTAGTACCCCTCACATCTCGTAAACGGGCCTGCAGCTGTGTGGCAGTTGCATGACAATGTCTGAGAGCATAGGTCCTTAGGTACTGGTCATTGTTGCGGTCTATCACTCGTGGGGCTCCACTCCTGGGTCTGTCACAAACTCTGACAGTAGTTCTGTGTCTTGATACAAGTCTGCTGAAGACACTTTGAGACACACCAAGTTCACATGGAACATCTGACGGCCTGCCACCGACCCGAAGGAGCGCTATGGCCAGGTGGCGCTGCTCGTCCGATAAGTGACGTCATGTGTTCATGGCTGAAGGATAAAGTTGGAATGACTTACTAACAATACCAGCTTTTTAAACCCACAGAATGTTGAATTGATCCCATATTGAAAAGTGTTGTCTTTAGTACTTTTTGGTGTTGGCACACTGTACACAGTGAGACCATTACGTGGAAAACACAAAATGAGGTGTGTCTATCATCCCAATACGATTGCCTCCCTATCCCAAAAATCTCTGAAGTGAAACAAACACCATATGTATGACATCCACTGAGTTTCTCACGATATCCCTAACTTATTGTGAGTAGTATAATTTCATTGGTTATATGTGGTTCTCTGTTCAGCTTGTTAGCATTGCATTTTATTTCAAATGAATAATAAAGAAATACTATTGAATATGTTATTTAAAAAATGTAAATTTCCAAAAAAAGATTATGACCAGATTGTTAACAAAAATATCGAGTGTGACCTCTGGCATTATATTAATACAGAGTATCATGTTACTGCATTTATTGTGTGAGCTGTGGAGCGATCAAATCTAAGACATTGTGGTGTATTGACAGGTTTTATCAATCTGACATGAATAAAAATCAGTTTTCTTGTCTTTTAAGCTAAAACATGAGAACAAACAGAAAAATCTGATAAGAAAATTTTATAGGAGTGTAAATATGGGTCACAGTTGGGTTAATTTTTTGTTGTTGGTAAAAGTAGCTTTATTGCTTTCATTGGTGTATACGCCCAAACAAAATATGATCTCACACACACAGGAACACTGAAGGCCAGTACGCTTGAGTTAGCCAGGAGTGGATCTGTGCAGAGATGTCTTCCAGATGAATTGGTGGTAATGAGCGTGTAGTGGAACTGATTCCTCCTCCTCCTCCTCCTCCTTCTCCTTCTCTCCACCCCGTAACATCAGCTCTCCCTCCTTTTCTCAGGGCTCAGGTGTGCAGCACATGGCATCTCTCCCAGTTCCTCCTCCCTTGTTCTCTTTTCCTACTCACTTTTTTCTTACATCTGCTGTTATTTCCCCCAAAACCTTCACCTTTATTGGCTATATTTAAAGACTATTATTAGTTTACTTTATATGTTGAGCATGTACGTACTTCCTGTGAAGATAGCTCTGCTGGGCACACAGGCAGCTCGTGCTCACATAAAGGCAGTTTTCAGGAAAACCAAAGCCGGCGCTCCTCCTTTCACGTGCCTCGACATTCATGCAAGGCCCGGGGAATAATGACAAAGACACAAATAATGACATCTACAACAATAGGGGCAGCTAAAGGAGAAATTTGATCGAGGAGAACAGGTCAGCAGACTGGGACACGGAAAAGAAGCTCGGCGATCACATGTGCTCATAGAAAAAGATGCCTAAAATGTTTGATATACTTTTTGCCACATTTTTTTTTTTTGGGGTGGAGGTGGAGGGGGGGGGGGGGGGATTTCTTAACACATGGGTCCATATGCTTCTGTCTTCTTCTTTTTTTCGAAGCGCACACGCAGTTAGGCTCGTCCGAGGCAGGTCCTCGGGGATGGAGGCACTTGAAGGAGTGACTGCCTAATGAGGGAGAAAATCTGTTTTACTGTGGGACAGGAGGCATGGCAGCAATCAAAACAGATTGTATTTACATTACACATGCACTAATTAAAGATGTAATTGACATCAACAAGGAAACCTGGGTGCGACCCATTTAATGATTAAGGCTTGATTTCCAAACTGCATTGTAGACCTCTGCTAAAAATGATCTGGTTATGAAAATGTGAAAATTTAGAAGTCATAAATATGTATAAAAAACATACATATTTTTATTACTGTATGGCGTGGCATTTATAAAGTTACACAGTCAAAAATTGACAGCCATAATTTGAGTTATTTAGCCTGTCATAAGAGAAATAATGAGGGTTTATTTTTCAAAGTCATCTTTGCATCCATTTTATTTATTGATTTACAGTCAGGAACATAAGTATTTGATCACCCTGCGATTTTGCAAGTTCTCTTACTTAGAAATCATGGAATGGTCTGAAATTCCCATTGTAGGTGCATTTCCACTGTGAGAGACAGCTTTTTGTTTTTTAATTCAGGAAATCACATTGTCGGATTTTTAAAAGAATTCGTAAGTATTTGAACACCTGAGAAAATCAGTGTTAATATTTGGTACAGAAGCCTTTGTTTGCAATTACAGAGGTCAAACGTTTCCTGTAGGTCTTGACCAGGTTTGCACACACTGCTACAGGGATTTTGGCCCACTCCTCCACACAGATCTTCTCTAGATCTGTCAGGTTTCAGGGCTGTTGCTGAGCAACACGGAGTTTCAGCTCCCTCCAAAGATTAGGTCTGGAGACCGGCCGAGCTACTCCAGAACCTTGATATGCTTCTTACAGAGCCACTCCTTGGTTATCCTGGCTGTGTGCTTCAGGTCATTGTCATGTTGGAAGACCCAGACATGAACAATCTAAAATGCTCTGATTGAGGGAAGGAGGTTGTTGCTCAAAATCTCACAATTTACGGCCCCATTCATCCTCTCCTTTAATATAGTGCTGTCGTCTCCAAAGCATGATGCTTCCACCCCCGTGCTTCACAGTAGGGATGGTGTTCTTGGGATGCAACTCATCCTTTTTTCTCCAAACACGGCGAGTGAAGTCTAGACCAAAAAGTTCTATTTTGGTCTCCTCTGACCACATGACTTTCTTCCATGCCTCCTCTGGATCATCCAGATGGTCATTGGCAAACTTCAGCTTCACCTTTGAAACTGTGGTCCCAGCTCTCTTCATGTCAGTGACCAGCTCCACCTGTGTAATTCCTCACCTTTCTCATCATCAGTGATACACCACCAGGTGAGATCATGGATGGAGCCCCAGTCAGTCATCTTTAGCCTCTTCCATTTTCAAAACAATTGCTCCAACAGTTGATCTATTTTCACCAAGCTGCTTGGCAATTGCCCCATACACCTTTCCAGCCTTCTGGAGGTCTATGATTTTGTCTCTGGAGTCTTCTGACAGCTCTTTGGTCTTGCCCATGGTAGTAGTTGGAGTCTGACTGACTGTGGGGTGGACAGGTGTCTTTAACGATCTCAGACAGGTGCTACTAATTTAGATTAATAAGTGGAGTAGAGGTGGACTTTTTAAAGACAGAGTAACAGGTCTTTGAGAGTCTAAATTCTTGCTGATTGCCAGGTGTTCAAATACATATGTGCAGCAATGAAATACAAATCAATTCTTTAAAAATCAGACAATGTGATTTCCTGAATTTGAATTTGAAAATGCACCTACAATGTGTATTTTAGACCCCTCCTTAAATTCTAAGTGGGAGAACTTGCAAAATCGCAGGGTGTTCAAATACTTATGTTCCTCACTGTATAAATGTCACAGTTTCACACTAAATATTAAGTTAGCAAGCTAAATATTTTTTGTGAACTAAATATTTAGTTTACAAACTACCTTTTACCTTGGAAACAAAATATTTACTTTGTAAACTGTGACATTTGTAAATGAATAAATATCTTGTCGAAAATATTGAAAATTTGACTTAGAAAAATGAACATTGTATTTCTGTTATGGTAGGCTAAATAACTCTAATTATTGTTGTTAATCTTTGACTGCGTGACTTTACATATGGCACCCCGTTCTTCCGGAGATTTGCTTAAACAAGCTCACAGATACTGCTAAAGGTGTAAAACACAATGTTTCCCGTGGTTTTATAAACGCCCATATGTCCCAATGATTGGTGAGAGGTTTTACGTTTTAGTAGTTGGAATCTGTAAAAAGCACTTTAATGAGTGCGCTATCTGAATCAACCTAATGCGAGAGTTTATTTAGTCTACCTTTGCTCCGTTTCGATATAGGAACCCCAAGATTAAGACATTTCATTCATTCATTTTCAATACGCTCTTAACCCTGTTCATACCAACTACTCTACTTTACACTAGAGTTACATTCACTCAATCACACAAACGAGCACACATTCATGGACAGATGGGTACGTAACGTGAACTTATTTTACATGTGGCGGGAGGAAGCTGGAATTGAACCCACACCTTTCAGACTGCAAGAGTCTACTCTGCCCCACTAAATCACAGTGGAAAAAATGCAACTCTGAAGGAGCTAGAGCTATGATCAGAACCACTCGGACAGCACCAAACCCCTGACTTCTAGTTTGAAGCCCATGTTGTGAAATTTAACTGGTTAATTCATTAAGGGCCCAACTGATTGGTTTCTTTTTTTAAAACCTGGAGCTTGGCTGGTTAAATGATCTAGATGTGTAAATGAATTATTTTGTGTGCAAGAATGTCTTAACTCCCTAGCACACATGAATGTATGCAGGGAGGTCAAAACAGGCCCAACTGTTATAGGTGATTTTGCCTTGACATGTAGGTGGCAGCAGTGGTGATTTAAGTTTTTAGTGCCAAAGGAGAATGTATTTTTCCTTAAAAAAAAAACAGAATTTCACGTTCCTGCAGGACAACAGCCTTAAACATTCAGCATGTGCTACGGTGGTATGGTTTAGATCAAAGCATATTCATTTGTTAGAAGGGCTTAGTCAAAGTCTAAGCCTAAATGAAAGTGAGAATCTGTGGCAAGGCGTCAGAATTAATGTTTACAGATATCCTCTATTCATTTCTATCTGTACAAATCTGGTAAAGAAATACTTCAAAATACTACAAAAGATGCTTTTACATCAAATTAAGTATATTTAACAGGTGTTAAACACAGTCGTTTTCAATACACTACAATATTATTGAATTGTTCATTTTTTTTAGGTAACTCAACTCACTAAGTTAAATAGATTACATAGCTTAATTCTACACAGACTGACATTTTTAAGCCTTTATTTCTGATGATTTTCTGCTGAAAACTAATGAAAACATGACATTTAGAATTAAAATATTAAATCCGACCAATAAAAAAAATTGATACAGAAACTTGGGCTTAATGAAAAACATGTTCAATACCTGCTTAGAGGTTGTTATTTTCTAGGCAAGGCGATTTTATTTGTATAACACACTTTCAACAGCAAGGTAATTTAATGTGCTTTACGTGATTAGGAGATAAAGTAAAAACAGCAATAAAGCATGAAACACACACAAAACATGATACATGAAAACATTACTCAAAGGCAGCTCTAAACAGATGAGGGTTTAGCCTTGATTTAAAGGATCTCAGTGTTTCAGCAGCTTTGCAGTTGTCTGGACGTTTGTTCTAGATTAGAAGAACATAGAAACTGAAAGCTGCTTCTCCATGTTTGGTTCTAAAGATACTTTTAATCTGACAAATGAGTCCCATGAGAAAGCATATTCTAATTGATTGAATATGACTGTATACATGGACTCCAAACGTACAAGATTTTTGGTAAAAAAAAAAAAAAAAAAAAGTATCATTTTCTCTCCTCACATTAAAGCCCACTAAAATACACAGAATGACTGTAATGTGAAAAAAAATAATCTTTTGTAAGGCACAGCCCCCAGGCTGTTAAACACCTCCAATTCAAATGATTCAGTTCTTCAAGTTAGTAGGCTTGGCGACAACAGGGCAGACTCAGAAGAAACACCACTGACTCAACTAATCTGGTTGAATTGGTTTGTTAACTTGTGCTAACGGAGTTTCTGACTTGAGTTACACGACTCACCAGCAGGCCCGGCGCCTGGCCCGCCCATTCAGATATCAGGCGAGACAGATAAGTTCCAACCATGCAATGTATTAACTCTGGTCCACACTTTATACCAGTTGGTTTGCAGTAATGCATCAATTTGTTGTTTGCAGGCCGTTTATAAACTCAAAGAAGAGGAAGAAGAAGTGTGCTGTGTTATTGTTAGGCTAACTTGCATGCCAGCAGTAGTTCTGATGAAACTTTGTGAGAAATACACACAAGGAAGGGAATTATCAAGGTTTTGAGTGGCAGACGATGTTGGACATAAGACTTGTTGTGGACTAACTATTTTAAAGGAGGCCACTAGAGGACAGTTGTGGATGTAAAAAGACCGTTTTTGTTAGAGATGGCTCTGTTCTGGGTTTTGAAATGTAGCTTCAAATGGTAAGTTGTCATTTATTTGCTTCCTGAGTGGTTTGACAAAAGTGTGTACTGTGTCCACAGTTAAGGTTGTATTGTTGATATGCATACATCATTTGAATCATAAGCAGGGATAGGATGCTGATGAAATTCAGCCTGGGAGCTTGGAAGTTTCTTTACCTCGGGTGGGTCGTGGTTCAGAATTTCTTTTTTTTAACCAAGAATATCTCAAACTTTCTGGTGCTGAGGCAATCAATATTTGGAAGCACTGTGAGGTTAGGCGACCTGCTGACATCTGATAGCAGCTAACAATGGCAAAATAGTTGACAGCAAAATCGAACGCAGCAGCAAGAGGTACTAATCACTCGCAGAAGCACCAGTGGAGCTTACAACGATCTTCTATAAAGGAAGATGCCTCACTCACGTACACAAGCAGACACACAGTAGAATCATGACAGTGGGTCAACTGCTGCTTTTGGAGTACATAGACAAATGTTTTGACCACCGATCTAGGACAGACCGGCCATTTAGGAAAACTCCCGTACCTCCCTATGGCCCCTGAAAGAATCCCAGCTTTCAAATGATGTATAATATGTATATGTAAATAAGAAGGGTGTCAAAAATGGCCGATTTGACCCAGAGGTATGTAACACACTGCCGAACAAAGAAAAAGGGGTTAAATAAAAACTGCCTCCCCACAATAAGAACCCCCCCAGCTAAATTGCCCTGGCGCCGGGTCTGCTCACCAGACACAAATCTGCTGTCGCACTGTTTTCTATCTGTCTAATATCCAATTCAGTTTATTTATATAGTGCCGATTGCTTAAAGGTTCAATTTTCTATTTTGCATATGTGTGACATTAAGATGTGTCTGCATAAAAATCCAAGTTTATCTGGGCTTGCTGTGCCAATAAATATGGAGGATTTTTCTTACGTGATTTTTCTCTTGGTAAGAATCACTCAAGCATGATTATTGTTCGGTTGGATTTTATTTGTAATCTGTTTAATAATGTGGTTTAGTAAGAATACACAAAAAATAACTCATGCTAACTTGAAAACGAAGGAAAAAAGCAGTCCATTTATCAGAGTAGTTCCCACTCCTCTTATGTCGGAACAAGATTTCGGGTCCCTTTGCATGGCAATACCTGGGTGGCTTCTCCCATTTTTAATGCAGATCTGCTAAAAACAAAAACGCCCAGCTACTCTCCTGCTCCACATCGCTTATTAGCAAAGGGGAGGGCACACAAACATGTGGACAGGTGCCGTTATGCAGGGATTATGTGTGAGTGTGTTTCCTGATAAAGAATTGCTGTTTGAGTTTGGGATCTGTGTGGGATTCACGGTGCAATCAGCATGACTCGGCTCTGGGAAAAGACGGCAGAGAGACAGAAGCTGCTCTTTTAACGGCATCTAAAAAAAATACTCCAGTTTTTGGCTTAGATTTCAGTATTTCATTCAAAAAATGGACTACATTTAATACAAAAGGATTACGTTTTTTTTCCAATTTTGTTTAGAGCGTCCAGAGAAAAATAAAAAAGGATAGAAGGGAAAAGGTGTGACTTATTAATCACAGGATGGAAGGATATTCCGCCTGTGCGACAGCGTGCGCGGGCTGATAAAGGCGGGAGGAGGGCCGCCGTGTTTGGGTTTGGGATCAGAGTGGAGACCAATGTGTGAACAGCACTCCATAAAGCACACAGATTATCAGGTCAGCACACACACAGACACACACTTACTGAAGTGAACAAAAGAGGAGCCACTGAGCGCGCACACACACGCAGAAAGAGATGCCATCGGATAAACCCCCCCAAGAGGACCTCGAGAGGAATAGATTTCACTTTACTTAATGTCAACGATGTGGCCACATTTATTGTACAAATAACTCTCTTTTTATGAATTTTAGTTTGAACCCTTATGTTCAGCCTACATTTATTTTCTTATATAAATTTGATCTCTTTCCAAATGTAAAAGTTCTGTAAAGCAGCACCGTTCTGCCTTAACAGGATCCAGACACAAATGACCGAAAAGGGCCCCACCTACTGGCCAAATGCAGCAACTACAGCCAGCCATTGGTTCTTCGCAGGGCCGTAAATGCAGAAGAGACAGGTGATAAACATGGATAGATCATGATTATCTATGTAGTAAAAGGCTGGTTAGGAAAAAAACACATTTACACCAGCAGAGCTTTACATTATGATTTATTTTAATGTTTTTTTAAAGCCAGAAAATTATAGGTCCTCAACCAAGAATAAAAAAAAAAACGACATAAAAATTGGAAGCCACATAAAGTCTTCATAATTTCTAAATCTATATCAGAATCTCCACCTAATACTATGAGACAAAAATTAAATCACACTGCATTATTACTGATTCAGCAGCATAAACATCTTGGAGGAATACAGTTTCGTACTGAATATATAAATATTTTTTCATCTTTAACAGGTTTTATGTTTTCTTACTGAGTTAAAAGATAAGTCAAACTAAAACAGGGCAATTGTGCGCACATTTTTATCAAACAATACTTAATTAGTCCATAAATGTCTTTAAAGTACCATACCTACATATTTATTTACACAGTGCTGGGAAGATGTATTTGCTCTCTTACATCTTTCAGATCACCAAGCAATTAAAAAACAACAACAAAAATTACTATTTTTTATGTATGTTTGTTTTTTAAATTTCTTTAATTTTTTTTCAATTTAATTTTAATATCAGACAAAGAAGATAAACAATAAAATGGGGGGGAAATGCTGTTCAAAACAACCTGGTCCTATGTTAAAATAAAAGTATTTTTCTCGTTACTAAATCATAAATTAACTGTAATGAACCAGATATTTTTTCACGAGTAACACCCATGATTACAGCCTGACCTGTTGGATCAAGAGGTCACTTAAATAAGAACCTGTCTCACAGCCATGGGCTGCGTTAACCAAATATTTACTGTATTTGACCGTTTTTGGGTTTTTTTTAAACAGTGATGGGAAAATCTGAAGGCAGTCCATCATTTTTTGATAGATTAGTCTTCACAGCCCTGACCACTGGGTGCAAATGGGGAGACATTTTCAACTGAGTAAAGGTAACTGAATCATTCCCATGAAGAGCGTCTGAGCATCATCTCAGACCCGGATACCATACTCAGTCCATCTATCCAGGAGCTGACAGCGCGTTGAACAGTTATTGAGGGTTTGGAGCCCGTTGCTCCAAAGAGCCCGTTGCTCCAAAGAGCCCGTTGCTCCAAAGAGCCCGGTGTCGTGACACCCAACAGTGCATGCTGGGGGATTTCCTCCCTCTGAAGCAATAGCTTGGAAACGACTCGTTCAGAGAGTCTTTCCGACCTCTGATTCATGACGGTAACCTCTGCAGCAAACAGGTGAGCACTTCAGTTCCATGCGGAGCAGAAGGAAGTTCTGAGACTGTGTGTTCAGGCCACAGCATGTCAACTGTTTATATTACATAAGTGTAATTGTTTAATTAAATTGTTTATATATAGTTCTATGTTCAGCTTGTGCTAAATACTATTGAATATGTTATCATTTTAAAAATGTATGTGTAAAAATAGAGTATGACTGGATTTTTTTGACCCCATCGGTCAAAATGAAGGACAGCAAAAAAGTCAAGCCCGACCTCTGGTTATAGTATAAAATAGATTAAAAAGACATTAAAAGATGAGAAACCAACCTACCAGAATTACTCCAAGAGTTATTCTGGAGGTCACAGAACAACATCGAAAGCTCTGCAGACCTCACCTTCTTCAGTTATGGTTTGAGTTCATGAAAAGAAAGAAACAAGACAAAAACAGCATTAGTGAGTGAGTTCCAATGTAAAAAGCATAGCTGACCAAAAAGAACCCAGCTACCAGAGATGATCACAATAATTCCCAGGAAAATATTCTGTGTGCACCAGCAGGTTTACCTCTAAAAACCTCAAAATGACGATTTTGGAGAGGCCTAGTTAAAATTTGGATAGAAAACTGACAGGGAAGACCGTGAAAGTCATGTTAAACTCTGAAAATCCTTCAGTGTGGCTGAATTCAAACAAAAAAGAGCCAAGATTCCTCGTCCACAAACGGTTTAAATTGTTAACTAGTTATTAGGTTTAGGGGGGCGGTTAGTTTTCTAAATGCAACCCGGTTAGTTGGATAGTTCTTTTTTCTTTAATAAATGAAATCATTTTTAATTACTCATGTTATGACTGTCAGATATAAAAAAGTTAAGTAAGACATTTAAGTTAGACAGAAAATTATATATATATATATATATATATATATATATATATATAAAGGAAATCTATAGCTGCTCATGTGTGATTCAGTGTTTCTGATGAGGAACAATAAAACGAACAACTGCTCTTTTCCACAGCGAGCAGCTTTTGGTTCGCTTGTGCACATGCATGTGTATGTGTGTCATGGAGACAGATGGATGTAATGTTGGCACAGAATCAGAGAGGACATCAACAAAGAGATCTGAATACATGCCCCGCTTTCTAACACACGCAGACGTGCACGTCGGCCTATTGTGCTTACGTGTATGACAGCCAGGTTAGCTGTGTTTTTATTTCAGGTGTGTGTGTGTGTGTGCGCGCGAGTGTGTGTTATTATGATCCCACATCCGGCCTTTTCAGCCCGGCGACGAAGAACTGCTGCAAAGAGGCTCCCTTCTGTGAAACAAACACATCGCTCTTAACAGCCAATAAATGCTGCGTGCGTTTCTGATGTTTTTTTTCCCCTCTTTTTTATTTTTTTTATTCGTATCGTGTGTGCACTTTAGCCAACAATCCAAACAGGTTCTCCGATTGCCTCTTTCAGCCTCAACGGAGGATAGAAGCAACAGCTGCAATTAGCCTTTTGTGGCTAAAAAAACCCCGTCTGATTAGACGTCTCGTTAGGCATCGTTAAGGCTTTTACTAACAGGCCGCGTGGATAATGAGCCTGCCCACTGAAACAACCAAGACACTAATCATAGGATAAAACGCCTACGCACTTAATTGAAGGCAGGGGAGCAGAACAGGAGAAAGGAGCTACTTTACAGCGTGAGACACAGAAAAAAGCAAATAGAAACAAGAAACTGAATGACGGCTGAATCCCGTTTCACCTCTTGCCCTGAACTCTACGTTCCCAAGTGGAAGTAGCCTTGTAGCCCTTGAAATGGAGACTTTTTAGGGTCACACCTAGAAACAAAGGGGTAGAACTTATGTTGGCAAATCTTCTGACAAATGTGAATATTTTTTTTTTTACTACTATTACTATTTAATACAAACATTTTTTACCTTCTCTATTGAAATACTTAATGTAAAACGTTCTAAATACAATATTTTGAATATAACTGGTAATTACTAATAATCATTATACAAACAGGCCAAAATGAAACATTTCCTATCTTCAAAAATGTTCTCAACTGCTGGTTTAGGATCCAGGTCGCTGACCTTTGCCGGGACAAAAACAAAAAGCATCTCAGACTGTCGTTATATGCCTTAATAGTAGGGGGCGATCATGCCCTTGTGGTGGGAGTTAATACCTGCTATCGAACATCACAGAGAAAGATGCACAAAGTTTGTTTACATTTGCTAACTGAGCAAGTACCAGTTTGATATGAGAAATCTCTAAATGAGAAATGTATTTTCATTTATTTATTTACTGTTGCAGTAATATAACAACTGAGAGTCAAAACTAACTCTCAGTAGCCTGACTTCTTTATTTCATGGTGGTGCCCAAACCCTTAGCGTTGCCTACTTCCAGGTTTAAATCTGCCTATCTTCTGAACACACTTCATTGTACATATGCAAAAAATATACATCATTGGAAAGCTAGAAGCCTTGTGATTCCAATGATGTATGTCAATCAAGGATACAATCATAACTGTAGACACAGCTTTTGGCAAACCACTCAGAAAGAAAAATAGTGTCCGACTCACCGTAAGTAGCCTCATATCATTGACGGACCAGAGCCATCTCAAACAAGACGGTATTTTTACATCCACAAGGGTCCAATTAAAGTCATCCAATAAAACACACTTTTAAAACAAGATACAACATAGAGAAGTTGTTCCCAAAGTTGGGGTCAGGACCTCATTTGGGGTCATGAGTATGTAAGTCTGGGGTCATGAGGTCCTCTTCAGAAATTAACATAAATACAAAAAATTATGATGAGATAGCATTTGCATTGTATAAATTCTGTAAAAGATAAAAAAGTTGAAAAATAAGTAAAAGCAAAACATCGGCCAATATATGGACTTTTGATCCTGATTGTGTTGTTATTTTACCTCTTTTTACCTGAGTGGGTAAAAATATTTGTATGCTCAGCCAAGATTCGGAGTCACGACCCTCTTACATTTTTATTATGTGGGTCAGACGCTGGAAGGTTTGGGAGGAGAGACAGTTATGATTCTAAGCTGGTTTTTTTTATCAGAGGGGAACAGTGATGTGTTATGCATTCACCCTGCAGAGGGCGCATCTTCTGACACACTCTCGGGACCTTTAGTTATAAAAACATGCAAAATACTAGTTTGTAGGTTTATTGCTGTCAAATTTGGTTTACATAAAGATAATAACTCCGGCTTTAGACCCACACTGTGTTTCAGTCCACCAATCCATTCTGAAACCACTTTTAAAGTTTGTATTTTTTAGAAAATAAATAGGTGGACATAACATTTAATCCTTTCCTGCGTATTCAAGATCATATTACTTACAATAAACAGATTCTGACTGTTGTGGGGGAAACTTCTCAGTGATTCCTTTCCAAACAGACCCCAGCTGTGTCTCTGACCCAAATGGTCCAAGAACAGCTTTCCTTTTAATCTGGGTATGCATTTTGAAAACATTCAGGGCGAAACTTGCAGTATTGTAAAGCCATTTTAAAATGGCTGACATTTTTTCCGGTTTTATGTCAAATGTTTTATGTAACTACTGCCATCTAGTGGTGGGTGAACTTCTCCAGAATTGCTCCGTATTTAGCTTCATCCTATAAGTCTGTTGGCAAAAAGCATCCCCTCAGCATGGTGCAGCCACCACCATGTTTTACAATAAGATCTAAGAGCAAATGTTTTGATTGATGTAATCAATCAATCAAATCGACAAGGATAAAAATTAAACTTTATGGGAGTAAAGGGGATTGAACCCAAAAGCAAGCCACACTTTTCTGATATTAATTTGCAAGTAGTTTTCGTATCTTGGTATAAAGTTTTCGTTTCACCTCCCAATTTTTCACTTTTCTTTGTGTTGGTTGAAAATTCCAATAAATGTTCTTTATGTGAAAAACTTCCAGGAAAATTAATAGTTCAGCAAATCACATTATTTATACCTTTTTTATCATGTAAGCAAGAGAATGAATTGGATTTTTGGCTTATTTTGATTAAACGAAACAACTCATGTCAAAATTGTTGGTTTCCCTGGCGAATACATCACAATCTCCTGTTAACACTTCAAAACACCCCCAGTTAATCACATCAACAGGTCAAGATCTGCTGTCCACTTTCCAACCAAAACCTCATTTTAGCGCCAATCAAGAAGCAACACTTGAGCTCGCCGCCACCGCATCCACCGCAGCAGCAGCATGTAAACGAATGCAAATGGAGCTGAAAGGTGCAGCAAGTGCTAATTCGACACATTCCCTCACCTTTGTCACCCTCACCCTTTGCTATCATTACGGCACACACATCATATGGGACACGTGCACCTCTCTCGCAAAAAGCATTAGCATATTTTCCAGATTAAAACAATGTGAACTTATAAACACAGAACAGATGTATGCAAATGGCTGCAGCAATTTACCAAAACAAAGCTGGCACGGCTGTCGCAGAAAGGGGGGAGGGGCATCAGCTGGACCTTGCGTGTGCAAGTGGAATTTAAGGTGACCAACCAAAAATTGTGAAAGCAATGTTTTTATATTTTTAATGAAAAGAAAACCAATTCAGCAGCAAATCCAGCTGCTGAAAGGCTGAAGATGAAAACTAGAGAGCTAGAAGGTCAGGCAGCAGTTCCAATGGAAGACATTTACAGCTCCAACAAGACTCGATGCAACACACACAAACAGTACCATGCCAACGTCTTTGCTGGAATAATCATGCAAGAGAACACATCTGGTGCACTTTGATGCTGAACTCTGGCTCGATGCAGCAGCAGTGTGTGTGTGTGTGTGTGTGTGTGTGCGGGCGTTGGCCTGTTCACTCCAAATGCCATGGTGGTGATTCGCGGGGTTCTGCTTCTGCTTTATTGTCATCGGCAGGAGAATAGATGACCTCGTTCCTGAAAAGCTGCTTTCTGTTTGGCATTAATGCAGTTAAAGGATGCTCATTTGGTTGCTTTCCATTGTGGTAAAAAAACATAATCGAAAAAGATCTCATACTTTACCTATAGCCCTTTAACTTTCCAAATTTTGTCACGATGAAACCAAAAACTTCAATGTGTTTTTTAATAATTTGATGTGACAGACCAACAAGAAGTAAAACATCATTATGAAGAGGAATGAAATTGATTCCTAGTTTTCATAAAACTATGTATTATATAGTATTTGGTTTTTAAAGATGATCTTCTCCTGTAGGTCTCGTTCAGTGCCAGTGTCCGCTCAGTGTAACACTGGACCACTTCACTCTGATATTAATGATAGTGGAACGTGGAGCTGGGTCAGAGTGTCCTGAAGATATCTTGTTTGTTCTGACGTCCGTCTCCAGTCTCTTCTACGTCATAGAGAAAATTAGCATTCATGACCTTAGCTTGCGACCGCCCACGGCTGTGTTAACTTTGCGGTCAGGAAAGAGCAGAGCGCTCTGCTAGTAGAAGCTAACCTATAGCAACTCCACATCATGGCGGAACACATTCTGGCTCTGCTAGAAGCTAACCCTTAGCAACTCCACAACATGGCGGAGCTCTGCTAGGAGCTAACCTTTAGCAACTCCGTAACATGGTGAAACACATTCTGGCTCTGCTAGAAGCTAACCCTTAGCAACTCCACAACATGGCGGAGCTCTGCTAGGAGCTAACCTTTAGCAACTCCACATCATGGCGGAACACCTTCTGGCTCTCCTAGAAGCTAACCCTTAGCAACTCCACAACATGGCGGAGCTCTGCTAGGAGCTAACCTTTAGCAACTCCAAATCATGGCGGAACACATTCTGGCTCTGCTAGAAGCTAACCCTTAGCAACTCCACAATATGGCGGAGCTCTGCTAGGAGCTAACCTTTAGCAACTCCGTAACATGGCGAAACACATTCTGGCTCTGCTAGAAGCTAACCCTTAGCAACTCCACAACATGGCGGAGCTCTGCTAGGAGCTAACCTTTAGCAACTCCGTAACATGGCGAAACACATTCTGGCTCTGCTAGAAGCTAACCCTTAGCAACTCCACAACATGGCGGAGCTCTGCTAGGAGCTAACCTTTAGCAACTCCGTAACATGCCGAAACACATTCTGGCTCTGCTAGAAGCTAACCCTTAGCAACTCCACAACATGGCGGAGCTCTGCTAGGAGCTAACCTTTAGCAACTCTACATCATGGCGGAACACATTAGCATATCATGAATATTAATGTGTAAAACTTGTAATTCTGTAGTTTTCCCACACTCCTTTGACAAACTTTAACACCTGAAACAGAGCGAGAGAGCATTTCTTTCCACAGTAAACAACCTTTAACACTAAATCACAGTTAGAACACAAGTACAGGAAACATGGAACAGCGGTAAAGCTTCCAGGGAGTTTTGCTAGAAACACGTTGGCTATGTTCAAGACTTTAGGAACGCAGTGTATCCCAGGTTTATCTATTGGTGGATTTTTCCTAGAAAAGTTACTCCAAATTAAAGCAACACTAAGTAAGTTTTGCTCTCTGGGTCCCCCTACAGTTGGGAAAAATGTATTGTTTTCTATTACTGTCGTAAAATCTGTTATGGTTACACCAAGGGATTCACATTTACAAGCGATACCCTCTAACATTACGGATTTTCACGTCTTGGGCAGCCTTTGTGTCAAATGTCTTCATCCCAGGTACATTTTCTATATTTCAGCATGTCATATGTACGGCGGTGTAGAGCTGTCAGCCATATAATAAAGCAATTAGAGCGCATCACGTTATAACGTTATTGTAAAAATTTGAAAACCACTTGAAACTAAAACGTTATAACGTGATAGTTTCACGTTTTTACAATAAACTATTACGTTATAACGTGATACGGTCTAATTTCTTTATTATATGGCTGACAGCACTGTTCTGACGATCTGTGCTACCTCCTCAGAATGTCCTACCGTAGCGCGCATCTGTCAGTGCTACCCCTTGAAAAGTATGTTTACATGCCGAAAACATCAACTGTTAACTTTGATGTTAAACATAATCATCGGAAAATATTTTTCAAGTGACGGGATTGAAGTGGCAGTTTAGCAGTTATGCCTAACATAGCAAAAAATTATGAATAACGAAAACTTTTCTGTCAATCCAAAGAACGTGCTACCCGTTTAATAAAAAGCTAAAACTAGCACATAAAGATGCACTAAAAACCATGATCAGAATATCCTACCTGTTAAATAGGCCTATAGATGAATAGCACACTCTGGAAATCTGTTAGTTTGTAAAGCAGCTAATGAACATATAACAAGCCAGTAAGACGTAGAGCAGATAGCAGTATTATTACTCCAAAATATTAAAATGTAGTAGCCTATGATTATAAGCACAAATAGCCCGCAAAACACACCGCATTTACTGTACGACTCTAATTAATGGAACTTGTTTACATGCAGTGTAACGAAGTGAAACTAACATACAAGGGCTGTCATGTAAACTTGAAACTAGTAGCTTAAGGAAAGCCTTAAAATGTTTTGAATAAAAATTAGCCAGTAATAAAATAATTTGAATAAAACTCACTGTAAACTTCAATAAAACAGAAGAAATGGATCTTCCAGGTAGGAATTCCTAATGACAGATTTGCTGAGTAAACGAATTGTGACGTAACATGGAAATGTGCATGCGGGTAGCACAGATAGTCGGAACACCGGTGTACAGATGAATACAATTTCGGCTCCGTCATGGTGACAATTGTTCAAGCTACCTGCTGCTAGGTATCTTCCATTTATATGTACCTGCCGAGTATGCTCCACCCAGAGAGCCTTGCAGGACGCTGCACCTACCGGCTTTTGTGAAGCCTGCCGTAAAGCAAGTCGCATTTGAACTACAAAACCGCTTCCCGACGACCCAAAGTTACATAGTGCTGTTATGGCCGATAGAGGGCCGCAAAGCGAATGCAGAAGTGCCGTTTCACCCTGTTATGAGTTGATCAACCACTAACACGAGTTCGGAAACATTATGTTAAGGTAAAAAAACTCTTTAGTGTTGCTTTAATTGTGGGGAATTTACCGTATTTGCTCATATTTTCATGGAGCATATCTAAAATATCGGTAAGAAAATGCAGCTTGGAAAGCTAAAATACCTATGTGCAATGCTACCTCATACACTATGGGTTGGTGTTTGTGCTATATATATAAACTGAATTGAATTGAATGAAGAACGTTAAAACATACCACCATTATGACATTCCAGTTATTATTAATCAATTATTCAAAGGCAGCTCTAAACAGATAGGTTTTTAGCCTTGATTTAAAAGGAATTCAGTGTTTCAGCAGCTTTGCAGTCATCTGTAAGTTTGTTCCAGAAGAGGAGCGTAGGAACTGAAAGGTGCTTCTCCATGTTTGGTTCTGATTCTGGGGATGTTGAGTAGACTGGAATTAGATCCAGGAGCGCCATTCAGTTTCCTTGGCGCTGACTGGCTGTACCCCAGAGAGCAGAGATAAGGAAGACTGTGATGTTAGCTAGCAGTAATGCAAAGGTTTCCACTCTGCAAATTCATGCATATTAAGGGATAGTTGGTCTCTGAACTATTAAAACAGGCAAATCTAAGTGTTTTATGAATGGATCTAAAATATTTTTGGGCGGTTGTGGACTGCGGCCCCAGTGAATACAGGGGGTCCACTGTGGTCTTCGCATTGATGAGACAAAACTGGACGTTTTTTGGAGGTGTGTACCACATAACATCTGGTGTAAAACCCACAACCTTTCTAAACAGAAACGACCAAACTAGAGGTAAACATGGAGGCGGTACTATGATGGACTGGGAATACTTTGCTACTTTGACATCACAGCTCATGAAACCTTGAATTAGCATCTCAACCAGAATAAAAACAAAAATAAGGATTATTATATCCTGACCTTAAGCTCAAGCGAGGACGGACCTCTTTATCACTGGTTGAGCAGCTTTGGCATAACCTTAAAGAAAAAATCTTCCAGTGTGGCTGGATCAAAACAACTTGGCAATGAATAGCAGGCTAATATTCCTCTAAAGCAATCCAAAAAACTCTTCCATTTATCGTGAAGGCTTGATGACAGTTGTTGGGAGTGGCACAACCGAGCTATGTCGGATTCCATCAATGAATGAAATCAAATGGAAAATGAATTTTATATTTACTCAGGTTATCTTGGTCTAAATTTCAAATCGCTTGATGGTTTGAAACATGAAAATGTGACAAACAAAATTCCTGTTCTAGTTGCAGATTTAGGACATATTGACTACAGTTCTGTGTTAGATGGTCTCTATAAAACAAGACAGCCAGCATAAATGATTATGAGAAAAAATGAAATAGTCAAAACTTCCCTATGCTCTGAAGTGCTGTTGGCGAGTGAAGGCCTTAACATCTGAACACGCTTAATTATATGCAGAGGGCTGGAGTGGCCACTAAAAAATGCCCAGTTGTCATAGCTACAGAGGCACTCCAACAGCACGCCCCATTGAAGGGAAGGTCACTGTAAACACAGTGGAGTCAGATTGGCAGACGTGCCGCTGCTCTCCGTCACTTTCCCTAACAGCTATGAGGTGTACAAGGCCTCCGCTGGTCGGAAGCGTTTCACAAAGGTTAGAGGGAGAAATATCAAGCTGTACAACGCGATCACACTGATGGTGTATGGCAAGAGAGAAGTTCAGCTTTTCTTTGGTTTCATGCATTAAATATTTTTGTTCTAACAGAAACTGGCAGACATTTCTTTCTTTCTATTTCTGTCTCCCCACATCAGATAAGGAGTTGGAAAACGTTCCAGCTTCCGACTTCTAGAACAGAGACAATTTGAAGTTGTCACGTTAAAATATTTCTAACAGAACAAACAAAAATCATACTGCCTGTTTTGGAGCCCCAAAGACCATTTTACCATTTATTTGTTAGATTTTTTGCCTGATGTTTCTTGATCCACGGCTGGGATCAGGGGTGGGTTGGTGTTGAAATTCAGCCCAAGTGCTTGGTTTGGAGACGCCTTTTATCAGATTGCTCAAAGGATGCAAGTGGAACCATAATTTTAACAAAAATACTTCTGTTGGTAGTATAACAACATGATAACGTTGTTATACTACTAATAATATTAATAACACTTTTTAAGGTAACAATAGGCTAATAATATGTTTTATGTCATCACAACCAGAGGTGGGTATCTAGTTTAATCTACTCGAGTAGTTTTTTGGAAAGAAAATAAATACTTTTTACTAGTAGTTTTACTGCACCACACTTTTTACTTTTACTCGAGTATAAGTATCACTACTCTTTCTTGAGTTAAATTTCTGGATCCTCTACCTACGGCCAGTAATTTCAATTAATCAACACAAACATGTTTTAACAAAAAAAAAAATGCACCAGACAAGGAAACAAACCTACAGTTTATGATGAAGTGAGACCTCTTGTTTGTACACAAGCTTGTTTAATGTTTTTTTTCTGGCTGATGAGCCATTTGGTGATCAACATATATACTGTATACAGTAAACACTTTATATTGTCGCTGGAACCCTGTTCTAACATAGATACATTACCTATTGTAAGTATTAATTTAATACATTCTATGTTGAAAATTTTTGATTTAAGAAAGTTTTTCTTCTGCTTGAAATTTATTTAGTAATTATATTTACGTGTTTTAATTATTTCATTGTACTCTTTCAAATACAGGAATTTGCAGATAACTTTTATTTTTTGTCTGTCTGATGAAATCATTTAAAATAATCAGTGCCAATAGAAGGGATCTGATGTTCTGATCAGTTACTCAGTGCTTGAGTTACATATTTTTACTGTTGAGTAAACTCTTGGATGGCTACTTTATACTTTTACTTTAGTGCTACTCTTACTTGAAGACAGTTTTGGGTACTCTACCCATCCCTGGTCGCAACATAAAAACATGCTGGAATATTTCCAAACTCCGTGAAATCGAGCGCATTCAGCGAGACAGAGACTTTTCTGCAGTTGATTTGGTGATTCAAGAATGTAGAGAACATCTGAGCCCAGGGACTGTGGACCATATTTTGTTTTTGTACAGATCAAATATAGGGCAGCAGTTGGAAATAAATCAGTGTAATGTTATATTCAGGATGTTAAAGAAAATTCAGCTGAAAATAATAACTTTCAAAACAGTATTTCCTTGCTTGGAAATCTTTTAACCCACATGCAGAACCAAATGGCGAGTCCAAATAGTAATTAACGATTTACAACATGCTCTGCAGGCTGATGGACAGTAGAGATAAGCCAAGGTGATGCCTCACTCACACACACAAACAGACAGGCAGCAGGATCACGACTGTCCAGCCTGCCCCTGGGCGGGATCCAACCACAAACATGTACGGTATAAAAGCCACCACTCAGACATTCTGCAGAACTGGACAACTGACATATTTAGAGTTTATGCTGTTTTACATGAGTTTTATTATTGTTTTATTATTGTTTTAATGCAGGCAGATCTTTGTGTGCACCAACAGCTGTAAAGCTTTCTTGGAGACTTTCTGCCTGTAGAAACCAAAAGAACTCAAGCGTCCAATCCCAAGTTTAAAATCTCTCTTTGAAAAATATGGAATTAAACCGATATTTGATTTAGGTTTAGGCCTGGTCCACACTGAAAGATTTTTAAGCCAATTTCAGACCCGATTCTTCTCTTCCGATAATCCCATGAACAACCCCAATTATCGGGATGGCTCTTAAAATAATCCTAACAGATATTCCTGCCGTGCGTGGTGTGTTCAGAGGGCTGTGGTCTGCTCAGAAGTACGTCAGAACCGCTCACAAATCGGGGATATTAAACATGTCGAATTGTCTTGGCTCAATATTGCTGCGTGTGTGGTGTGTTCGGACGACAATCAGAAAGCGAGGGGACAGGCAGCAATTCACCTTAGTAGCATCTAAGTAAGTAAAGGTTTATTTATAGAGCACCTTTCAAGATATAGGAATCACAAGGGGCTTCACAAAAACCAGAAAGACATAAAACGACACAATAGACAGTGAAGAAAAGGCCGTTTAAAAAAGATAGGTCTTTAACTGGCCTTTAAAAGAGACCATGGAGTCCACTGGTCTCAAGTGGATAGGTAGAAAATTCTAAAGTCTTAGGGGCATTGAGCAAAAAACTCTCTCTGCCTTTGTCTTTATTTTTGTGTGAGGAACTGTTAGCCAACCTTAACGACAGACGTCAGAGACCTACTAAGGACATTTAGATGCAGATGCCCACTAGTATAGTCAAGTTAGATCTCGTGAAGTTTTGCGAGGTTTCCCGTCTGACCTGGGAATGTTTGTGAGTGAAATCTGTTCATGTGTGCGCTCTTAGATGAAAAAAAGAGCGTAGAAAAATATTTGTATTTCAAGACCTTCTTTGTTTTATTGTCTATGATCTATTTAATCTCTTATGTTGGGTTTTTGTGACGATATCCATCTATTTATTCATTTTTTTATCCATCCAACCATCCACTTGTCTGTCCATTCTGATCTGTTCATTCCGTCTCTGGTTCTTTCGACACCTAAAGGGTGATCCCCATAAAAATATCTGCCATAAATCCATCCATTCACACATTGCCGATTCTTGCAGGGTTGCGGGGGCTGGTGCCTATCTCCAGCGTCAATGGGTAGGGCTTCGTCGTATTTTGTATTGTATTGTCATATTTTGTATTCACATTTAAAAAATAGCATCTTCAAAACTCTGAAAATTTGAGTCTCGGAATGGCTGGACTCTGAATCTGATGTCTTTCTTTTACCATTTTCCTCCAATTTTTCCTGATCTATGAGTACAGCAACACGGGGATTGATTGGATCATCAGGGTTCCAACAGCATTCCTTCAAAAAAACCAATACAAACTCTGCATTTCCCAAAGTTCTCCTTGAAAACGCTTCACTTACTTTAGTATCCTAAACTGTACAAGCGATAAAAGAAAAGGTTTAGTTCATGCATCATGTTACGGGCTACTGGTGTGACTGCAACCACTAGCCTGGAGCCGGTATGGGAAGCATTCCCCTGTGCAGGCCTGGGAGGCATCTTAAAGTGCAGTAATTAGGCAGCCACTTGCGTAGGTGTTCTTGCAAGAAATCTTGTCAGGCAGATACCTGCTCTCCAATTATCCAGGCAGAGCATGGAGTCGCTGAAGGGGAAGAACCGGTGAGCGCAGTCTGTGGATGTGCTGCGTAGCGAGCCGGTCAACTGAAGGAGTGTGTGCTAATAATGACCCGAGGCCCAACCTGCTGTCGCCAACAGTAACTTGTGACTCGGTGCCTTTGTTCGCCCTGTAACATCTGGCTCTGACCGAAGGGGCTAGGAGTGTGTTTGAAATGTGTTCAAGCCAAATGCTCAAAGGAGTGTGTGAGCATGTGGGTGGCGAGGCGAGCGCAGCAAGGACTAAGGCGCGAGGAGTTGATCATCGTCGTGGAAACCTCTGAGGGGGGAGGGCTAGAAGCCCCTTCTGTCAGCTGGGCTCGCCAATGCTTCCCCTCCACTGCCCTCACACACACACACACACACACACACACTCACAAGGTCCCACTGGAGGACCAGATTAAGGTCTGAGCATGAGCAGAACAATACCCCAATGTGTGTTTGTGGAGCTGTGGCTAATTGTGTTCATTTGCTGCTCAAGTTGAGACGGCCAGGACACTGGAGGTGTGTGTGTGTGTTTCTGCAAGCAAGGGAAACAAGAAATAATGACAGAGGGAAGATAGCACAAGGACAGATGAGCAAATGTGTGTTTGGGTCTGTTTGCAAAGGGACGTGAGGAGCAGTGTGAGGCCATGCAGGTAATCCTCATTATCATGTGGAAGTGTTCATTTGTGAGGTGAGCGTGCACCGATACATGTGAGGTGAGCTGACCGTTTAAGGGGGGGTCTATTTTCTCTTCATACATCTGCCCGGCCTTGCGCACATTACACAGTAAGATGCACTCACAGTCCTTGGAAACACACATGAATGTACGAGCACATGCTGTCTGGCGTTTCGCATGAATTAGCTGCTCATGCATACATAGCACTTAGATAAATTAGAGCCCTGTTTGCCTTCATCTTGAAAAAACATGCAATCATGCTAATAAAAGTTACTTTCCATTGAAACTAAATGAAAGGAGAGAGTTTGTGGGATCTTTATGGATTCATCATGTGTTCATTACTCACGTTTGTCCTCAGTCATTCTTCAGAACATCATCACTCTGGTGCTCCTGACTGTTGCACAGAGAGTGAAAACCACTGTGAGATCCAAAGAGTCTAAGGCTGTCTTATTCTGGAGGGGCCCAGTAAAAAGTGTTTTTACTTAATCCCTTTGCATTTCTACAGCCCATTTGCTGTAAGTTACATACTTCTGTGTCAAATCTGCCTTTTTTGCGACACCCTTTTTGTGTTCATATACATATTATACATAATTGAAAAGCTAAGATTCTTGAGATTCCAATGACGTATGCCAATCAAAGATACAATCATTACTGTAGACAAAGTAAATCCTTTTGTCAAACCACTCAGAAAGCAAAATAATGTGCAACTCACCGCATATCCTCGACATAACAGAGCCATCTCGAGCAAAAACGGTCAATTAATTTATACAACAGTCCAATGAATGTACTCCAGTAAAATACATAGTCCACAACAAGTCTTAAGTGGAAAATTTAACATAATTTGCTGCTCAAAGCCTTGATATTTCCCTTCCTTGTGTGTATGTCTCACAAAGTTTTCATTATAACTACTTTAAGCATGTCCATATTAGCCTAAAGATAGCACACCAGAGGCCTTTCTCTTTTTTATGTTTATTGGTGGCTGGGAAACAACAAATTGGTACATTACCACCAATGATTGGTATGGAGTGTGGACCAGAATGTAACTCAAAGTTGTTCTTGCCTCTCTAACACTGGTGATGTATTAGCATCGTCCCTGCTTGTGCTAGCTTTGCACTTGTTTTTATTAGGCAAGCTCGAATGTCCATTTTGGCATACAACCGCATGAAAGTATCTTCTTTACTGCCTCCAAATGTCCCGATTATCAGCCCACAGCACCCTCTGCTGGTTGTCTTGGGTCAATATATTGCATGGTTGCAACTTAATTTACACAGGAGTTGTAATCTGTCTTTGGTGGCCCCGATACCATAATGCAGTAGTTCCCAAACTATTTCTGCTGGGCCCCCCTTTGGTTTATAAGAAAATGCTCACGTCCCCCTCCCCAGTGTAATTATTAAATGTTTATTAATTTCTTTTACATAATTTTTTTAATTAGTTTTACTGTGTAGTATTATATAACATTGCTTTCAGTACATTGTTAATGCCTCTGTGCACAATTGGTTTAAAACATAAAAAACTCAGAGGAAAGAAAATCAATTGTAAAGGTTGATACTTCAATCATCAATTTTCTTCAGTAACTGAGATCTTCAATCATCAATTTTCTTCAGTAACTGGTTTGAGCCTGCTGTGATGTCACTTCATCCGCCAGGTGGAGGTGTGTGTTTGTGCCCTGCATCACTGAATTTGATTCACTGAACTTTGCGTTCAGAAATATGCCAATGTATGCAAATTTCATTAAAAACTTGAGTAAAATTTGTGGCCAAGATCACTGCCCTCTTCCTGCAAAAAGATGCGAATCTCATCAGTTCCAAGAACCTGGACAGCTTCTTCCCACATGACAGTTATCAGGACTCACTGTGAAACAGAACGGCTGTCTGTTGGAGCCCATTTTCTTGCACAGTATGCTACTGCAAAAATCAGGGTAGCACAGGACCAGCTCACTGTCATAAACTCCAGCATAAATCCCACCACCTATCAGAGACAGCTTGTGTAAAACTCGAGCCCATCTGTTTAAAAAAATGAAGGTGAAGCAGGACTAGACCCTGTAACGTGACAATGAACCAAACACACCAGGAAGTCCAACAAGGACTTGGTGAGTATGATGAAACGGAACATTCTTGGCCAAGATAAAGAATCCCAATCTCAATGTGATTCTGTTGGCTGGCTTTAAATTTTCTGTACATGCAAGAAACCCTCAAGGCATCTCAAGGACTGGGACAAACGTTTATCAGACTTATATCGGATATGGTAGATAGTTCCAGAAGAATCTCACTACAGTCTTTTCAGCCAAAAGTAGCAACTAGCTATTAGGGGGTAGGGTGTTGTAACCCATCAGCTGCAAATAACATTTTTGTTACAAGTTATTATTGATGAGTAAATCATGAGTTGTAGTTTATGTGCACCTAAATCATTTTCCGTCCGTCCATCCGTCCGTGATCTCCAGCGTTCACTGGTACAAATTGCAGCCAAGTGTGAACCAGCTGGGATGAGAATCAGTACCTCCAAATCCAAGACCGATCTTGAGCCTGAGAGGGTATAGTGCCTTCGTCAGGTCAGAGACGAGGTCCTGCCCCAATTGGAGGAGTTTAAGTATCTCAGAAGGGAAAAATGGAGCAGGAGATTGATAGAAGGTGGACTGGTGCGGCGTCTGAAGTGATGCGGGCACTGTACCGGTCTGTCATGGTGAAGAGAGAGCTGAGCTGAGCTGAAAGGCAAAGCTCTCGATTTACTGGTCAATCAACCTTCCTACCCTCATCTATGGTAATTTTCTTTCCTATAGATAAAAACGAAAACAGTAAAAGTCTCCATGATTCCAAACCTGCAGTATATGGAGGTGTTTACAGGAATAGTCCCAGAATTATATATTGTCAATATTCTGTCTCATTTCAAAATTACTAGCTACCCCGGTAATCTGTGTTTAGCCTGGGCACTGGAGTGGAAATGGAATAAGGTAGAATAATGGCCTCAGAGACCTCAGTCCTTCCCTGGTTGAGAACCATGGTAAACTGTTCACCACCAGCTTTGGGTTACTGCTCCAGAAGGAGAAGTTGAAGTATCTCTGGGTCTTATCTCCGGGCAGGGGAAGTTTTACATTACATTACTTCAAACTCCTGCCAAGTCAACACAACTGTACATTGATACATTCCTTCTTATTTTTATTAATATGTCACTAAAATATCATCGTTTGATCCTTGGTCAAGTTTAAGCTTTCAGATGTGATTTGAAGCATTGACCCAACCCCTGATTGTTTTACCTTTCTCATGGAGGGCCTCAGTTTGGCTGTTTGTCTTTAAAAACTGAACAATAGGGACCGATTGTTGGTGCTGTAGTCCTAGTGAGACAAAAAATGAAACCGGAGGCAAATCAATGGCAAATAATGTCATCTTGGAAGGTCATACCTGGACCTTTCGGCTCTGTCGATACAATCGCACAACCACACACACACACATCATAATTACAGCAAAATAATAAACTGCTCACTAGCAATCCAACGCTTTTTGAACATTTCTAATGATAAAATTACAAGCACATGCAAACTGTAATAATAAACTTGCACTTTGTCCCTCTGTGCCTCCCTCACATGTGAACTCTGCAGGTTACTAAGCGGTATTCAACCTCCCCGCCTGGCCACGCTGTGGTTTCCCCGACGCTAAGTGTCCCTTTCTCCTCCCTGCCCAGGGTGAGCGAAGGAGAAAATAAACAACTAAACAGACAAACAGCAAGAGCCACTTAGAGCCACTTAAAGCCAAGGCTCCTTCCCACAGCGAAGCACTTCCCTAGGGCTACTGATGTCATCCTGCCACGGTGGGAGACAGAAGGAGCAAAACAAGCAAAGCAGGATCGAACAGGAGACTGCAAAGAGGAGCTAGAGATGGAGGCAGAGGAGGAAAGGTAGCTGAGAAAAGTTTCAGGGTAGGAGGAGAGGCAATGATCGGGATGGAGACCTGGAAGGATAGGGCTTAACGAGGGACTCTGCCACTTTTGTCCTCCTCTCAACACACTGGATTCCCTGGAAGGTGAGGAAGATCCGCCCTTATGAGCGGTGACAGTTACCTGTGGAGACGAGACTCCCGTCTGAGCAAAGCCCTGCTGATGAGTTAAGACGTCCACTCGTCCCTGCTGTGTGGCTCAAAAGACACACTTCCTTACAACAGCATTTATGGAATAGATTAACTTTTTCATGTTCATCACATTAAAACCCCAAACATCAGCATATTTTATTAGAATTCTGTGTGATAGACTAACGTGAACTAGTACATAGTTGTGAACTATAACAAAAAAGGGAAAGCTCTGAAAATGGGGCAAGCGTTTGTATCCAGCCCCTTTTATTCAAAGATCCAGTGCACACAGGTGCTATAGTAATTTGATTCCACCAGTGCAGGAGTCAATCTAAATCAAATTAAAGCTGTTCTATCTAGCAAAAGGCCTCAGAGAACCTTGCTTGATGGAGGAGGGATTGCTCCTTGGATGGATGCCCTCTCTAGATTGAAATGATTTTACCAGTTGGTATTCTGATAGATTTTAATGTTATCTAAGAACATTTGTGTTGGAAAATGTACTGCAAATACAGTCATTACACAAAACCGTTTTTTAATTTGTTTTTTTCACTTTGATCCCTGATTGTACTGAAAACGAACCGAATCGTAAAACTGAAACCAAGATACAAACCGAACCGTGAACCGTTACACCCCTACTGCATATGTTAATTGGAATGTATGTTATTGACACGGAATCTGTCATATGATTTGATTGATTTTCATATCTGCTATGAGTGATTTATGCAGGAGACTGTACTAGAAAACAATTAAACATCCCCAAGAAGAAACATGGCAGTGGCGAGGACAGGGAAACTGGTCAGAGATGTTTGAGAGAAAATCCTGGAAGAAAACCTGTTGGACCCTGCAGAAGCCTTGAGACTGGCGGAGCTACAAAGAGTATTTCTGTGTTAGAATGGACTAGTCAAAGTCCAAACCTAAATCCAACCGAGAATCCGTGGCAAAGCTTTGTTCACAAACTGATGTTCACAGATGCTCTCCATTCAGTCAGACGGAGTTTGAGCTTTTTCTCATTGAACAGGGAACAATTATGATGCATAAAGCTGATAGAAACAAAACCTGCTTCATAATTAATGTGTTGTTACTCATAAAATACAACAAAGTTTGCTGTTGTAATATGGCAAAATGTGAAAAAGGTCAAAACTGAAATATTTCTATTTTACCCATTTACTCAAATTTACCCACAAGGTTTTGTTGTTGTAAAAGAATTTCAGTCAAGTATAGAACCCAAAATGATACACCAAGACAAGTTTTAAGAAACTTTCTTTAAATGCTCTAAAAATACAAATCTGTCATCTACATGTTTTTAGTTTTCCTGTTCCTTTTGTTGTCCATCTTTTGTTCTTCTCTTCCTTTCTACTCTTTGTACTCTACCTATTTTATTCCTTTTGGCCTCTCCCACTCCTTCCCGTTTTTGTCCCCCTGGCTGTGATCTCAAAGGTCACCTCTCCCCTGAGAGCCCTGTTTACCTGAACCGCTCCCCTCTTTCTGACATTCACCTACTTGGAGGGATGATGGAGGGAGAGGGGGGGGGGAAAGGAGGGAGGGAAACAAACCGCGCCTTGTCTTGGCAGGCAGTTTTTGCTCATAAGATGGGAGTTTTATGAAGGACTTACATTTTTTATCTTCCAAGCAGAAATCCATCGAACAAAACGTTGCTAATGTAAATACGTGAAGCGGTTTCTGTCTAATTGAGAAACAAGAGATCACTTTAAAAAGGCCTTGGGAAAGACTCTCTCTTCATCAATGATGTCTGATATGTGTACATCATCCATCCGTATCTGATTTAACATCAAGATGACACTTTAAGGACAGGAACGGTCTTATATGCACTAAAAGATGAGCAGATTGTCCTCCAGTCATCTAAGCAGCTTTCTTGCCACTTAACAATGCTAACAGTGTGTGTTTATGTTGAGCGTTATGCATGCTGATGGTGACCCAGACCCCTGCAGGGCTCGCTGCCCCTCAGGGCTTCCCCTCCCAGGGTTAGGGCAGCAGGATGGGGTCAGACAGACAAATCTAGACCCCTGCTCCATGGAGGCCTGCCCACGGCCATCAGGATCCATTACCAGGAGGTACGGACACACTGCAG
This sequence comes from Valencia hispanica, assembly GCA_963556495.2. Taxonomy (NCBI): domain Eukaryota; kingdom Metazoa; phylum Chordata; class Actinopteri; order Cyprinodontiformes; family Valenciidae; genus Valencia; species Valencia hispanica. The sequence continues at coordinate 3,845,541 of OY747723.1, forward strand.
CTTCAGGAGCTCGCTCCTTTCTTCAAACACAAACACACGTTTCATTTAATAATTAGTCATCCTCAACAGAAACACTGCATTTCCTCATTTACATAGATTAATCATTTAACCTATTACATTTGCGGGATTGGATGTGGTGCTACAGGCTCTCTCAGATACATAAATACATGTATGTTCAAGTTCACACACAAACACACACACCCAACATTGAATCAGGCCACCAGCAGCTAGCTACAGAGGTCTTTACTTCAAACGGACATTCTGAGGGTTTGACCTTCTGGAAGTCTGTGGGGTGTGTGTGTGTATCATTACATGTGTGTCATTTGGGACGGTAAAACTTGTCAGAATGTTTAGACATTCAATTATAAACTCTATATATATATATATATAGAGAGAGAGATATAGATATAGATATATAGAGATATATAGAGATATATAGATATATATATAATTAAGAATAATAATTGTCAGTAGGGGTAAATGTATAAGCATTTTTCGGTTTGGTACGCTTGAATCCAGCCGTTTTCTACCTGAACACATGCAGAACGTTTATGTGTGGATCCCAGAGTGCAGTGCAGATTTTCTCTGTGTGCACGGACTCCTTGTCGATGTCGCTAACAGACGGTTGATTGACGCCGTGTCGTTTTCCTCTCTTCCTTGTCTGACGCGTGCAGCTGTGACGTTAGTACATGCTAATGTTTTAGCTTCTGAGAATGCTTTTCAGCGGTTACTATCGTAGTTTCCTTCACTGACTGTTCCCAACTTTTCAAACACTGACACTAAGAACGGGGTGGAGCATTATATCCCCACTATCGGGTCCCCGGTGTTGGCGCAGGTGCGCCGCCTTGATGCCGCTAAGCTAGTTATTGCTCGGGAGGAGTTCGCTAACATCGAGCGTTTAGGCATCGTGCGGCGCTCTAACAGTCCTTGGGCTTCGCCATTACACATGGTGCCCAAGTCAGACGGCCAGTGGCGGCCATGCGGGGATTTCCGACGGCTTAATAATGTCACCACAAACGATCGTTATCCGTTCCCCCATATCCAGGACTTCTCTGTCCATCTCGCGGGGACCGCCATCTTTTCCAAAGTGGACTTGGTGCGCAGTTAAGACCAGGTTCCGGTTCGTGCGGACGACATCCCCAAGACAGCTGTAATTACCCCATTTGGCCTTTTTGAGTTTTTACGGATGCCTTTCGGTCTTAAAGGCGCCAGCCAAACTTTCCAGTGGTTGATGGATTCAGTCTTGCGCAGGTTGTCATTTGTTTTCGTCTATCTGGATGACATCCTGGTGGCCAGCAGCTCTGCCGAACAGCACATGTTCCACCTACGTCAGGTTTTTCAACGCGGCGCATGGCCTGATAGTCAACCCAGTAAAATGCCAGTTCGGGTTGCCAGTCATTTAGTCCCAATTCCATAGAATAAAGATTTTTATGAAACTCGAGTAGTAGACCTCGAGGCTGAGGTCTTTAGAGCACCAGTGTGAGACAAGTCTCATGTCGGTTTTTTGGGATATTAGTGTGATTTGAATGCATCCCTCATCTCTGCCATGACCAAGACTGTACAATCTGGCACTGCTGGGAAGTCCTGCTGGTCCTCCTATGCTGCGACTTGTGGTTGCTGGTGAGCCAACAGCTCCACAGGAACAACGGCACAGAAATGGAGGACAAATTGAAAGAAAAAACACAGAAAGACGCACAACACTGTTTGGTTATCCTTTTCCAATGAGATTTTAGTAGAGAGAAGGCTAGTTTAGACATTGTTCAGTTCACAAAGTACATCATGAATACCAACCTGACAAACAGATGCGAGTTAAATGATCATGAATTGGTTTCTGGATGAGCCAAAGCTCAGGTTTTATAAGCAGTAATGTCATTTTAATCGAGACGTCAGAAGCAGCATTCCAACCCATCTGTTTTATAGAGAGAAAAAATGTAAAAGAGGCATTAAACAGTTCAGATAGAGGGATCAAATGCCACAGAAGAGAAATAGAAAAAGCCAGAGGAGAGAGGATTGAGCCGTCGCTGTATCCTTGGTTGCTCTCTGCTCAGTTCTTGGCTTTTGCCTCTTGTGTGTCTTGAATGTCAGCTGTGGCCGGCTAACAAGCTTCACCCTCAGCAGCCCATTATCTAGAGCGTGGCAACCGGCCCATACCTGCAAGGTGTGTGTGTGTGTGTGTGTGTGTGTGATTCAGAGCGAGGCAGCTGTGTCATACCTGCGAGCGTCTCGTCTTCGGGACTCAATGCTCATCTGTAATGGAGCAGAAGGAGAGGATTGTGGGGCAGATGAAGGACAAAACCGATATCCTCTGTGTCCCTTCTGTCTTTTTCTCCTGCCTTCTCCTTGCAACACATGATGAAGGGCATCAGGGATATATTGCGTCGCCTCCTTAAAGGACAGAGAGGTGTCGGTGTGCTATAGGCCATGGGTGCTTGCACATTTGACACATGTAGAGTTAGACATGCCTGAGTGGAGGTATGCTTGCATGAATAAATGTTCAAAAAATGCAAAAGAATGTCCAGTACGTTTCTCACTCTGATACTGATGATGCTGTTTAATTAAGGGGCAAGGAAATCTCAGAATGTCAGGGAAGAATTGATGCTAAGAAAGTTACTCAAAGTAAAAATCCTTTTCTGTCAAAATACCTCCGATAAGTAGGGGTGTAACGATTGATGTGTTTTTCAGTACGGCCCTGCCAGCTGTTTCCTACCTGAACACATGCCTTTAATGAGCGGAACTCAGAGCGCAGTGCGCTGTATCCGCATCACAACTTTAAAAAGTGACACCAAAATAAAACAGAAAGGACTTCCAGCTATCACGAAACTCTACTATTTGGGAACATGAATAGTTTCTTATGCAGCTACAGTAGAAAAAGAAAGATGGACCGAACCAGAACTTTGTCAGTGAACGCATCTTCCAACAGGAATAAGGTCCATAACACGCTCTGCACTGAATTACTTTGATTGAGAGATTTACGTTCACAAGTGGAGTATTACAGCATTTGCTATAATATTCCACTTGATATATGTAAATGTATGAAATCTTTATTAGAAATTACTGTGGGCTTATTTCAAATACTATGGACACAGATATGGAAAAGAGAGGGGAAAAAGAAGTAAACAGATGAAGAGAGGTGGAAGGTTATTAGCTTTAATTATTTAGTTTTGTCTTGACATTTTCAATTTGATTGTAGTTTTAATTAGTTCTTACCGTAATTTAGTTTAAATTTTTTTTGCAAATGTTTGGCTTCAGTTTAGTTTTCATTAGTTTCACTTATATATTTAGGTTGGGTTTTTTTGTAGAACAAAGCCGTTTTCAGACAGAAGTTCTGGAATATTTGTGGACAATTCCACACGGTCTTTAACCGGATTTGTCTTTTCAAACACACCACTTTTTTTCGGAACATTGCCTTTTGGCTGCTTTCACACAGCAAGAAATGTACCGGAGGATCCTGATGAATGTCTGTGGGGTGGGGGGTGCGGGGAAGTGGGGGTTGTATGTGGATATGGAGAGGGCTAGCGTGACATCACGACATCACTTCCGGGTCCAACCCGCCGCTGCTCCTAATGTAAACACAATGGCGGTTGCCAAGGTTGATTCTTTTAAATGTCTTAATCATGTAAATTATTACTTAAATCTCATAAATTATTTTAATCTTCTAAATTATAACTAATTCTCGTAAATTACTTTATTTCCGTAAATGAGTTTATTTTCGTAAAATATGACTTTTCATAAATAACTACCATAATTTTCGGACTCTTGAGCACACCTGAATGAGCCGCACCAGCTACATTTTAAAAGAAATTACATTTTGTTCATATATATGCCGCACTGAATGTAATCCAGATGTTTTCATGTTGTAACGTGAGATATTTACACAGAAAGACGGTAGATGGAAGATGTCTTTTTTTATTACCTCCGCCAGGACGTAATGTTTTTGTGCCCAATTATCTGTCTGTTAGGAACATAACTTAGGAAGTTATGGATGGATTTTGATAAGATTTTAAGGAAATTTCAGCATTGGGAATAGGAACAAGTGATTCCATCTTGGGGTTGATCCGACATGAAGCGCCTATTTACCCACCGACCGGCTGTGCTAAACTCCACTCCTCCCCCGTGTCAAAGAGCTCACCAGCGCCATTCCTCGCGCAGCAACACCGAATCTCCGCTCTCCGCTGGAAAAGCGCAGCCATGCATCTCATAAACAGACATTTTATTGGTGAAGTACAGAATATTAGAAATATAACAACATGGTGATGGGGGGGATGAGTAGCCCTGGCGGAGGTCTGTGCTCTCCGAGTGTTCTACTGTACTATATATATATATATATATATATATATATATATATATATATATATATATATATATATATATATATATATATGGAAATGTTTTCTGTTTTTATTTTTTACTATTTTTATTTTTGGATTTTAATGTCTCATTTTGTCTTGATTGTACAGCGCCTTGTTTTTGACTTTTGCTCATCTTAAAGGACTTTATAAATAAATTGACAGATTAAACTAGTAAATGACAACTTTATTCTCATAAATATTGACTTTAATCTCTCTTATTTTATGTGGCCCCACTCCATCATAACAGCAACAGGTAACGTTATTTCGGCTAATGCTTAGTAGTGATGTGCGGATTGATACTAAAATATCGATACCTCCAATACCAGCTTTGTATGTTCTAGAATCGATGTTCTTATAAAAATATTGATATTTCAGTCATTTGGAGCAAATATGTAGTTTATTGGAAATAGAAATACAGAGTAAAGTAACCACAATAACCCTAGTTTATCTGAATAATGCCCACTAAATGTTTATTGTTTTATGTTGAGATGTTCAGGTAGGCGTTTTAAGACACACATGCTCAGATGCTGTCAATAAATATGTAAGTTGGCTCTTTTCTTGTATGATAATTCTTCATCAATAAACAAGAAGAACCAGTTATATGTCTTGCATTCAGTATGAAGTGACACTTTTAAGTACACTACTTGTTACTTTAATTTCCCAAACAGTAATATTTGAGCACGATCAAGGAACGATCAAGAGTCAGCACACAGCTTCAATTAATACAGCTAGAAACTACTGATCAGGTTCGTAACCTAGGTGTAGTAATGGACTCAGACCTGAACCTCCAGGGTCACATAAAGGCAATAACAAGGTCAGCGTTCTATCACCTGAAGAACATTTCTAGGATTAAAGGACTGATTTTGCAACACGACCTAGAAAAACTCATCCATGCGTTTATCTTTAGTCGGATTGATTACTGCAACAGCATCTTCACAGGTCTGCCTAAAAAGTCAATCAGACAGCTGCAGCTGATCCAGAACGCTGCTGCTCGTGTTCCTCACTAGAACCAGGAAAGTAGAGCACATCACCCCCGTTCTAAAGTCCTTACACTGGCTCCCTGTAGCTCTGAGAATAGACTTTTTACTAGTTTATAAATCATTACATGGCTTAGCACCAAAATATGTTGAAGACCTGTTGTCATGGTACCAACCACCAAGACCACTCAGGTCCTCCAACTCTAGCCTACTAAACATCCCTAGACTCAGAACCAAACATGGAGAAGCAGCTTTCTGTTTCTATGCTCCTCTAATCTGGAACAGACTTCCTGACGAGTGTAGAGCTGCTGAAACTCTGAGCTGCTTTAAATCGAGACTAAAACCATCTGTTTAGAATTGCCTTTGAGTAAATGCTTGATGTCATATGTATGAAATGTGTTCATGCTCTGTTGCTTTTTTTTATTTTTCTCTTGCTTTATTGTGTATCATGTGTAATGTGTGTTTCTTTTATGTGTTTCTTTTAAATCACCAAATCATGTAAAGCACCTTGAATTGCCCTGCTGTTGAAAGTGTGCTATACAAATAAAATTGCCTTGCCTTGCCTTGCCTTGAGCAAAGTATCGGTATCGGATCGGAATCGCCGATACTCGCCTTCATTTTACTTGGTATCGGATCGGATAGGAAATCCGTGGTATCGCACATCACTAATGCTTAGTGCAAATACTGGCGCTAGTCCACACTTTTAAAGAGATCCAGCTTATTCTATCAGTTTAAGCCATCTCCTCCTCTTGTTTTCGTCCAGAGGAAAGCGGCAGAAACATATCGTTTTATTGGCATAATTTATTTTGTTGCAACACGGGACACAGCACTGCACCATTGCTACCGCGATTTGGTTTGGACACGGAAGTGACGTTTTCGGCTACGATGACGTAGCAACTAGCCATTCGCATTATGTAAACTTAGTGCGGCGGGCGTACATCATTTCCCCAAACAAAGCTATTGTTGCAAAGATGGTCGACGAAACAGCAGATCTACTCGCAGCGCTCGTCTTTGTGATACGTCTTTGTGAAACGCTTAAGAGACATCGATGAAGAAGCTGAAAGGAAAGTAGTGACATTTATACGTCATCAATGTGTGCGCTTACAGTGTTCCCTGCCTACCTCCCCTTTTACCCACCACCCCACACCCCTCCAGCTTTTGCGGAACGTTACCTGACTGTCTGAATGTAAACACCATACTGCCAAAAGTCCGCACTTGTTACTAGGTCTTCATCCATAAAATTACAGGTAAAGGGTATCCGGACAAAGTCCGGAAGATTGCTTTCAGACTCAAAAGCAAAACAGACAAAGTCCGGAAAATTACCGTTTTTCATGGCCTGTTTGAAAGGGGCTCAAGTTACATACCTGAGGAAAGACGAATAAAAAAAGTGTAACAATTTTTTAAAATATATTTATTGACTTGGGGCAGATGAACAACCATACATAACATGCAAGTATAAAAGATGTATGGCAGAGTAAAATAAAAAAATTCTGTAAACAATAATAGCACTTGTAAATTAGAAAGCCCAGCAATCAATGCAGGTGGTACATTTCTGAAAAAAACCCAACGCTACAAAGCAAAAGTAAAGCCATCAAGAGTACAACAATGCTCTTGATCATTTTTGCACATATTCTGGTAGGGAGTAATCCCAAATTGTTCTCCGGCGCTTTCTCCCAACCTTTGCTGACATCACGCTAGGTTCGGACGGACCGCGACAACACAGACACCTTGACTGACGCATCTGCCATCTGTTGGCATAATGCGGTACAGCAAGTAAAAATACCAACAACAGGAAGGGGGATAATTTATCAACACAGCGGATGCTAGCACAACCTACTCCGGCCCTTTAAATGAGCTCAGGTTATTACTGTTATTATTTGCGGTCATCTTGCCGCCACAGTGTTGGTTAGCAATGTTCGCTTGTTTGAAGCCAAGATTTACGTGAAATGAAGCGATTGCTGCAGATTGTTGCACTTTTAATCATCATTCCAATCGTTTCTTCTGATTTTTGCCTTGAAAGGGGTTTGAGTCGATGGAATTCTATAGAACTTGTGTGTTTTGTTTTTATTAAGTCGATTTGTGCAACCAACAGCACAACAAGACAAGATCGCATCTCTTTCTGCAGATGACGCCAGCAGTAGAGCAGGGAGTGACTAAGCGAGTAACTAAGCAAATTTTCTCAATAAATTCAGTTTATTTTAGTTAGTTTTGTGATCATTAATTAATTTCAGTTAGCCTTCCTTTTGTTACAAAGTCGTTGTTTTTATGTTTATTTCAGTTATTTCAGTGCACTGAAGAGTTTCACTGAAGAGCGACGCCACCGCTGATCCACCTTGATCTCAACTCTGTTGAGAACTAATGAGAGAGGCTTGAATGCTGGGTCTGTGAAAGGAAACCAAGCTATCTAAACCAGCTTTACCAATTCCGTCTGGCATGTTCGTCAAATATCCAACCAGAATCATGGCAAAAACATCCTGTGGTGTGTCTGCAACTTCCTACAGGACGTTTAAGCAAACAATGTGCGTAGTTAGTCCTGAATGTATAAATCTGACCCTGTGTGAATCGACGTAATTCCCAAATTAAATTCAAACTGATGCATCCAGTTTTAAAATTCACTTTCTTGTTTGTTGTATCATCATCCAAAATGAAAAATAATTGGGTAAAATAAATTGTTCAAAAGCCCAAAAAGGATCTAACATTCATCCCAACGATCACTTGATGTAAACTTTTAATAAAAACTGTATGAAAATATTTGTGATGTGTATTTACAAATTGGATACAAATGAAAGTGTGGTTGAACACTTATTCTAAAAAGGGAGAATGAAGTGGTGCTTTAAGGTTCAATGCCATTTTATTAGAACTCCATTCAAACCATTATTAATTACAATATTACAGTTTATCCCACAGGTACCTGTAGATTCAGGAGGCAACATTTTCTTCTGATTCAAAACAAATCTAGGATTGAAGAAGTATTCAGCCTCAAGGAGCAGATATGATTAACTTGATTATTTGCAAAAGCCAGTGATTATAATTGACGAGCTGTTCTTGTGGCAATAAACAACTCAAGTGGCTTGATTCATGACGGCTGTTTGTTTCACAAGGTGGGAGACTGTTTTGTTTCGCTGTGTTTGTTAGGCGTGTTTTAATTAGTCAACAGCTCACTATGGTCTCTGGTTAATTATGAATTGTTTCTTTGAGAAGTGGATGCCCAAACTTTTTTTTGGTGGTAATTTATAGTTTGTTAAGTTGGTCAGAGGCTCAAAGAACTTTTCATTACTAATCCATACCACATTCCTTTGGTATAAAAATGAGACTTATTTCTCTTGGGCACTCTTCAAAATGCAGAGAAACTGCCAGTTAAGCAAGGCAGAGATTTGCTGACGTTAGATATTCTGGAAGTGGACCCATGCATGCACAGTGAGATCATGCACACTCCATTCAGACAGTGTTGCCAACTGTCTCTGACAAAAAGTACCTGAAGTTGACCCAGAAAGTCGCTAGATGTCGCCAGATGAAATCACATGCTAATTAGCATATTAATGACGTCATTACGTCACGTTGACGTGATGACGTCATCACTCATGTGGCGGCCTGTATTTTCTCCTCCAACACCCAATACGAATAAAACCAGTTTGCAATAAGATCAGTGTGCAAAACCAGTGAGCTCAGACATGTCAAAATAAAAGAACCCATAGAATAGAAAAGGGTCGTCCCAAAAGGTCAAGGAAAGATGGCTTCATAACAAGCAAAAGAAAGTTGGTATGATGAGGAAAACAGAACGAAACAGAAAGGAGGAGAAAATTATATCTAGTTTAGGATTTGGTCATACAGTAATACATTATTTAAACAGAGAAAACAGGGAAATGTGACTTTTGTCTTCAAGGGGATACTGTGGAACATATTATATTATTTTGCCTGAAGTATACTGTTGAGAGAAGGGAACTGGTACAACATTTATAAGATAACAAATTCCAACTGGACATCCAAGACTTTAGAACAATATTTCTAGTTCTGAAAAGAATGCTGAGATATCTGAAGAAGACTAAATTAATAGATGGAATATACTAGAGAGTTTGAATAAAGTGAACTGGACTTTCTTGTTGTCTTGAATACGTTTCATCTCTCATCTAAGAGGCTTCTCCAGTTCTGAAAACTGGATTGGGGGTATCAGATTTATAAGTCTAAGGTTAAGGCTCAATAATGGGACCATCGCTATACTTAACAAGGCTATCAGGGTTGCGTAAGCTTCTAAGCACAAAGCAATCTTGGTGATGTAAATGTCGTTAACGGTAAAACAACCCTGGTTATGTAACTATGTGCTGTTTTGGTCACATGTCTCGATGTGTGAGTTTTGGTTCAACTTCTTGGGTAGGCAACTCAAGGCTGGTTTGTATTTGTTTGAAAGGGGGAATCTCAAACCCCCTCCTCTGTTTAAGGTTGGTTTCATATGTTATCTGTCTTCTAAAATGTGTACTTTATTGTCTTCAAAAGAGTGACCTTTGTCCTTTAGATGTAGATGGACTGCTGAGCCTTGGCCTGATGAGTTTTGAGCCATCCTTTTGTGTAGTTGTTGTTTTGTTTCTCCAATGTACAGCACTAAACATTCCTCACTCCACTGGACTGCATATACCACACCACTGAGCTTGTGTTTGGGTGTTTTGTCCTTAGGATGAACCAGTCTTTGCCTGAGAGTGTTGCCAGATTTAAAATGCACTGGGATGTTATGTTTGGAAAATATCCTTATTTTTTTCTCAGAGACTCCAGCCACATATGGGCTAACTATGTCTTTCCATCTCCTCTTCTCCTCCCCTACAATGGCCTGAGTTGACTGTTTCCCTGCGTTATTTTATGCTGTGACATATTGCCAATTAGGGCATAACATAGCATAAAAATGTATATTATATAATAAAATATTAAATTAAATAAATGCCATACAACAGTCTAAATATTTTCTTTTTAGGAAACTGCAACATCAATACTTTGGATTTTTGCCAAAGTCAAAACAATCTGTGATATGGAATAAATATTTTAGATCGTCCTACTGTCTCTGTCAACAGTGGGAACAAGTTAAAGAGTAACTAAACCCCAAAACAACCTTTTTGACTATAAACTGTATAAATGGGTCTTTACCAATGCAATCTTTCAGTTTCTGGGGATTTTTTTTGACATTTTGGTGTAAACTTGTTTAATTCTACACTTTTTGGTCTAAAAACGTCTTAGTGCTGCCCCCTTAGGGTTGAACGGTGGCTACTGCATTTTAATTTTGTGATTGGTGGAGAGCGGTACATCTTTACGTCACAGGCATTGACTATGTCACAGCAGTCATGGTCTCACAGACACGCCCCGTGGGTTTGGGTATAAAACTATCAGACATACCGGCCCATGTCGAGTTTGGAGTTGGATTGCATTTTTCAAGTTACCATTATTATCACAGCACTTATCATTAGCACTTAGTTAGCATAGCTAACATACTGTTTTGAACATTAGCCTATGTTAGCATTACCATTCAGAGACCGGACCCATCCTGTCTCTCTCTCCCTCAACAGCAGCGCCAGCCTCGGGCAGCGCTGACTCAGCGCCCCGAGCCAGCGGCTCTAATTGATACGGCTCGCGGCCGCTGGGCTCCATAAAGCCTCCCTCTACTCCTCCATCTCCGGTGACGACGGAGGAGATCCGCTGGTTCAGGGCGCTGAGCCAGCGCCGCCCGAGCCCGGTGCTGCTGAGGCAGAGAAAGACAGGAGGAGTCCAGTCTCTGAGTGGTGATGCTAACATAGGCTAACGTTCAAAACAGATTAATGTTGATCAGATCGATCAATTGCAAAACTGCCAACATCACTTCGGTCACTGTCCATGTTTCAGTGTCAGATTAAGATAGTTGTCACTGTCCTCCAGAACACACCCCCACGTTCCCCCCTCCGCTCATCCTCCATAGTTGGCCATATCCCTCCGTTCTTCCTGGCACCGCCCACTTTATAGAATTTTTCAAATGTTGTCTGGGGGCGGGGTTATGATTTTTCATGGGGTTCAGTTACACTTTAAGCTGCAGCTGACAGGATGTTGCATGAGTTATACACGTGAGGTGGGAGGGGTTACACCGCACTGCTAGTCTGCACCACTGCAGAGTTACTTTTTACCGACGAGCCGTGGTTTCCCACCTCGGAGTTTCTCTTGGTTTCATGTGTTACATTTTTATTTGACCTTTTATTCCCTTTTCTATGCATGGAAACAAAAGAAAATATTAGATAAACAACTTTATTTTAGTATTTATGTGGGACATTGTGTTTGGGGCAGAGCTCCTTTCAATCAGCTTCCAGCTGCTGCTGATAAAACAACGCAAACGCCACTGACTAATTCCTGGAAGAAACCTTTTTTACCCATTGTTACAGACAGATGTCCAGTCTGCTTGTACTTTATTGCTACACTAAGAGAACGGCACCAATGAGGGCAGCTAAGCGGGGTCCTTTGTCCTTTGGGTCTCAGTAACATCTATGCTAGCTAACAGCAACCGATGCTAACAGAAGTAGATAAACAGTTAACATGAAAACATGCTGTTCTATAACACCAGCAAGCAGACGTCTTCCCAAAAAGGAGGCTTTAACAGCAGCTGGCATTAAAGCTCCTGCTCTCAAGAAGAGTTGCTATAACTTCTGCTAGCAGAAGGCTGGGCTGCACCGTTTGTTTACAGTCGTATTTGTTGTTGGCTAAAATGCAACGCAGTTATGCTTCCACTTGGAAACTCTGTACAACTCTGTGCTGTACCGAAGATTCTATGCTGAAAAATCCTAATACGGATACATGTATCATTACTGCACGAGTTGTAAGCATATTTTCTTTAGACACAGTCTGCAGCAATGTCCCTAACCTCCCTGTCTTCTCCTAGCATTCTGTCACCAGAAGAAGTTCTTCTGCACTGGTGCCCCTCCATCCATCCTTTCAAGCAGAAAACCTGCATACTCAAACACAGACGGACACTCTTCCCACCTACCTACACACACCCACCCTCCAACCACACGCCAACACTCTTACCACCGGCCACACCAGCGGATGCCTTAGGGCTCAGCCATCTGCTGCCAACCCAGCCCATCCATCACCCCCTCTGCAGTACCCACCTTCCCAACATATGCAGCCCTTGCCCTGGGTAAGGTGGCAGGCTCACTGGCCTTGGCCCAGGCCAAGAGAAGGGTGAAGGAGCACATATGTAGTCCAGACGGTTTGCTTGAGAGAGAGAAAGGAGGGGGGGTTTGAAGACACTGAGGCAAATCAAGTATTAGATCGTTCTCTCCTTGAATCACTTCTTCTCGCTCTATATCACCCATATGGCTCATCTCTTGTAGGTTCACACCAACTCCGCAGCGACCAAGGTCGGACCCTGCACCTGTGAAGGGCTGGTGGGTCCTGCAGCAGAAAGAGGGACACATCTAGGGGGGTGAGAGCACGGTGATGAGGGGGTTGGCAATGTCAATAACGTAACTCGGTTTTTTTTCTATCCCTCATTTCCTATGTCTGTCTTTTTCTCTCTGTGAAAGCTCGCCTCGGGGCATACTCCACCACAAAAGGCAGGAAAAATGAGTTCTGAGCTTTAATCCCCCCCGTCCACCCCATCATCCGTTCCATCCCTCCACACAACCCTCTGTCTTGTCCGGATAGGATGTGTGCAAGTCCGCCTGCTCAACGAGTGATTTGGCAGGAGCAGCAGACATTTTGTTTTTATTTTAACATTAATTAGATAAACCACCCCCAAAGTCGTCTATTTTTCATGAGTCTTCTTTTGCATCCACAGGGAAAGCACCACTCTCCTATTCTCTTTAGTCTTCCCTTGTCTCTTTACACGTTCCAGGAAAGTCAGCACTCGTGTCAAAAGCAGGTAGAGTTTGACAACAATTTGGAAACCTAGCCAAAAATACCTGGGAAGGCTGGCAAACGCGGAGCTCTAAATGTGATGCAGAATAAATACATACAGAAACAATTCCGATGGTGTGTTTTCATTTTACTTTTCTAAATATCTTTACTGTAGGATAAATTGTAGGAAAACAAAAGCTGGTATAGTAGGCAAAAACGTTTCTCAAAATAGACACAAAAAAACTAAAGAAAATGATATTAAATATTGGGATCATTTCTAAAAAGATTAACAGATAAACTCAGAACCCCGTGAACCCAAAACCCACTTGTATTAAATTCAGTTTATCCTTTGCAGTAAGGCATCATGAAATAATTCTTACATAGATTGAGTGAAATAAGAAAATATATTTTCTAACTCCAAGCTGGATAAACTTGAATGCTGAATGGATTGAAGCATAGGAGGTGATGTGTGTCTGTAGTGAGGGAGGGTGTGACCTAAGGAGGTCTACACCCTATATCAAGGTGCAGAATTACTTTGCAGTTTCTTTTCTTTAGGGAAATTGGGCCAAAAACGAGATTTAATTCAATTCAATTCAAATTCAAAAATACTTTATTGATCCCAGTGGGAAATTAAGTGTTGGTTTAGCTCATATAATTAATTCTTTAAGGAGTTGTTGTAGATGATGATGGCTGTGGGCAGGAAGGATTTCCTGTAGCGGTCTGTGTTGCAGCGAAACTGAAGCAGCCTCCGACTGAAGACGCTCTGTTGTTGTATGACAGTCTCATGGAGAGGATGCTCAGGGTTGTCCATAATTTTTTTTATTTTATGAAGAATCCTTCTTTGCATCATCATCTCCAGATTTTCCACAGTTGTCCCAAAAACAGAACCAGAACCTTCTTTATCAGGTTGTTTAGCCTTTTTAAGTCCCTGGCTCTGATGCTGCTACCCCAACAGATGACGGCTGAAGAGATTACACTCTCCACAACAGACTTGTAGAAGATCTGCAGCATCTTGCTGCAAACCTTGAAGGACCTAAGCTTCCTCAAGAAGTCCAGTCTGCTCTGTCCCTTCTTGTAGACGGCTTCACTGTTGCGCCTCCAGTCCAGTCTGTTGTCAAGGTGAACTCCATTCTTAACTGCATCTGAAAAGTAAAAAATGACCAATAGTCTCTTAGATAGATGCAGCGCTCTCGAAATTGCTAAGATACTGGGGACTGATCACAGAACCATCAAAAGTTTTGTTGTTAATAGTCAACAGGGTCGCAAGAAAGGCGTTGAGAAGAAAGACGCAAATTAGTTGACAATGATTTGAGAAGACCCTACCCTAATATGCCTATTATTGAAACGGGCTAAACTTGCTCATACTACCCCCCTCTGTGCGTTGAGGTCTGCTGACCATCTTCTTTTGCAGATTCCTAAAGCAAACTATAAATCCCGTAGGGATCGTGCTTTTATGTTTGTTGCTCCCAAATAATGGAAGGAACTTCCTCTTCTCTAATAATCTATATGTCGCAAATGAAAGCCCATTATTATTAATTTAGCCTTTGGTGACTGACGTCCATGTTTTCTCATAGGCTGTGGTAACAGTTTTTTAGTATCTTTTCCCCAGATTTATTTCATGTTTATTTGTTGTATTTTATTTTTTCTTTCAGTTTTTCTGTACAGCACTTTGGTCAGCTGTCATGATGTTGGTTAAAGTGCTTTATAAAAATTTGGCTTGAACTTAATGATAAAACGAAAGTGTCTCTTGACAGACCAGTCGGAAGGTCCTGTGGGTGGATCAGTAACGGGCACAGAACTCCACTTCGAGTCAGACGCCAGAGAGGTGAAGGTGGGGAACTGGTATGGGCTGATATTGTTAAAGATGAGCTGGTTGGACCTTTTCGGGTTGAACATGGGCTCAAAGTCACCTCCCAAACCTACTGCCAGTTTTTAGAAGACACTTTCTTCTAGCCGTGGTACAAGAGGAAAACAATGCACCAACACATACAGTCCTCCTCTGTGTGGCTAGACAGTGAAGGCGTTATAGATGAAACACTTCTGGCCTTCATGGTCTCTTTCCTCACCTGACCTGAAGCCTGTTGAGAAGTTGTGGGCAGTGAAAAGAAAAAGAGTCCACCTCTCTGAACAGTGTCTGGTAGGCTGTGGTTGCTGCTGCACAAAAAATTGTCCGTCAACAGATAAAGATGTCAGTCTCTTAATCTGTTGACTCTATGAATGGAAGGCTTATCATCGTCACTGATCATTTTTTATATGCCAGAAATGTTAACTGAAAGGTTTTAAGTTTGTTTCTCACTTTAAATAGACGCGAAAAAAAGTGAGATGGGGAATATGTTTTTCATTTAGGGCCGTAATAATTCAGCACAATAATAGTTGCCCAATAATTGTGCACATGTAGATATTTGTCTAAGAAAGCCAAAACCTCACTTTTACTTTATTAAAAATTCATATTTGAGATTTATTATCATTTTCAGATCTCTGTAGTTGTTGATTAATATAAACAACACTTTTCTAGTAATTGTGCATACAGTTCATAGTTTCTCTCTAGTAGACCACAAGAAAAAAAAAACACTGCATTGATTGCTGGTAGGAATTGATTAAAATGTCATATTTTAGTTTGTGGTGTTGTTCATTATAGCTAGATCATGTGCTTCATGGTGAGAGGCTGCTAGAATACAAAAAGCATCTTCCTTCTCTCTTCCTCCTGTTTCTCAGGCTGACAGATGATTAAGCTGTTCCCCTTTGTGGGTGTTGGTTATTAAGGCATGTGGGAAATGATTGTGTGTGTGTGTGTGTGTGTGTGTGAGGAGGAAAGTGTGCATGAGCCTTTGCTTCTGATGGATCAGTGATTAAATAAATCATGGTAACCTTTGCTGTAACCTTTCCCCCCCCCTCTCCCCAGTCCCTGTCTGACCTTACAAGACCCAGGCACATTAAAGACTCCTCTCTTCTCCTTTATCTCCTCCTCTTCCTACTGTATCACCCAAAACACCCACCTCCTTCTTTGTCTCTTTTCCTTCTTCTTTCTCACTCCATCATGTGTACAAGTACTTCAGGAGAAGAAGTATCAGTAGCCAGTCGTTTCCATCTGTTACTATTCAGATATTTGTGTGAGGTCTTTAAGATCTGGGGGTTCAAACGACTTCTCTCACCACGCCTTGCCACTGAACTCCCCAAGAGGTGACCGAGACGCCACAATATGTCTGCGCAAGTGTTTTTGTGTTTTATGTATAGGTGTGTGGATTGACTCCTTGATCTCCTGCTTTAATAGCCTGAAGACCTTTGGTTCCTTAACAATGGGAGGTCCTAAGCAACTAACCCGAACTCCCCCATGTAAACGCCCAGCATGCTTGCATCTTCTGAGGATATCAATGATTAGACTTCAATCATCCTCAAGCTCTTGAAGTCTTTAAGAACGAGCGCCCCATGTGAAAGGTCAGAACACCCCTGGAGAGCAACGGCAGGATCGATACGCAACGATGGAGGTGATGAAGAGGATGCTGAAGATGATAGATGCTGGTAAACATATTCATAGAGAGGATCCAACTGATAAAATATGGAAAATATTTTCCATATTTTACTTATTTTTTATGATGACGGAAAAATCTGAAGGCCGTCCATCATTTTGACAGATTAGTACCTCTAATAGGATTTCATACCTCTGACCACTTGGTGCAAATGCACTGAGATTTTCAACTTCATGCACACAATGAAAAAAAGAGATTCCCATGAGAGCATCATCTCCGACCTAGACACTGTAATCAATGCATCTCGCTGCGGGATTTCTCCCCGCTGCTTACGGGTCAGGAAATGACTCGTTCCAACTTCTGATCCCTTCAATGGTGAAATGTTCCGTCATTTCAAAACTTTGGCTGAAGTGGGGGGAGCACGGTGGTGGAGCTGGTAGCGCAGCTCACCTCACAGCTAGAAGGTCCCGGGTTCAATTACCGCCGGGGACGCTGTGGGTGCTGAGGGTGTGTTTGTTCCTCTGCATCATCGGCACCCACACCCTGGGTGGGGTTGGCAAAACGGCCTGTGGAGTTTGCGTGTTCTCCCCGTGTTCCCTTGAGTAGCTAACGTGAGCTACTCTCACAAAAATATGCACCAGTATACTGCCTCCTCCTGGCTGGCCGGGGTGCCTGAGGGGTTAGGGAGGATCTGGCAGGAATAACGTGATCCTTCCACGCGCTACGTCCAGCTGGGGAAACCCCGCCCCATTGGGTGAAAAGAAGCATGAAGGAGGCTTGAGTTTCAGTGCTGGGCCCTCCCGGGTTTGGCAGAGGGAGAGCAAAGCCCAGGACTGGACTTAGGTAGGAAAACTGGGTGATAAATAATGGGGGGAAAAAAACGTAAAAAAACAAACAAACTTTGGCTTAAGGGGGAGAGCGTGGATTCAGCCTCCAAAACAACATCTAAACCCCCATGAGGAGTCATCTGTCCGAGGAAAACTCCATTGTAAAATTTTATTTAGGTAGTTTTTATTATTTTTTTATTGTTCTGTGTTTTTATGAATTATTTTATATAGACTAACTCCAGGGTTTCCTTCATGGGCTTCCTTCTTGCAGGGAGCCCTGCCAGTTTAGCCATTGGGATCGCTTTTGTTGTGGTGGGCGGGGCTCTGCACTGTAGCCTTATGGCTGTGCTGGTGATACCTGCTTACCCGGATCATGGCGGTCCCTGTGGTGACTCCTCTGTGGCTGTGGGGTGGTTTACAGTGTGGGATCTCCCAAGATATTGTTTCCTCACAGTGGTATTACTCTAGATGTCTATTTTTATTGTATGTTGATTTAAAAAGAAAGAAACGGATTGAGCAGTGTTTTTGCAGTGGGTGGGGGACGGCGTGTGTCTGTGTCTTGTGTGTGCTGAGGTTGTGTATAATTGATTTGCTTTAAATTTGTGTTGTTTTGTTATTAAATCTGTTCATGCTTTTGTTTTTGTCATCTTAAGCACCTTCTGCTGGTTTTTTCATGAAAAGTGCTGTGCAACAAAAATTTGATTTGATTACAAAGTAGGTCAATGGTGGGTCAATCCAGTGATGCTCTCTGGGGACTCTGCTTTCCTTGCACATATAAGGCTTTTGACACTCGGCCCAGTCCTGAAACACTTTCAGGACTGGGACAAGATCTTTGATTTTAACATATTTAATTCAATATGTCTGGCCAGAACATGGAGAGGACCGAGATTACTCTCACATCGCCCAACCCAACCTTTCTGACTAACAGATTAAATAGTATCCAGCTATTACTGTTTACCTCTCCAGCACGTCTTCTCCAATCTTCATGTCCAGCTTCTGGAGAACTGCTTCATTCCAGTCTGATAGTAAAGCATGAAGCAGCACATCCAGATCAGAACGTCTCGTAGATATCTCTGGCGTCTGTCTCTAAGGTGATCTGATACATCTTTATCAGGAACATTAAGATGGAACAATAAGCTTGCTTCCCCAAACTTGTCATCTTGCCCTAGATACATTCACTAGACAGAGAATATGTAATTAAATCCTAACTACATTGGAATATTCCGGCAACACATGTTATATTATTTTGCCTGAAGTAAACTTTTAAGAGAAGGGAAGTGGTACAAAATTTACAAGATATCAAATTGCAGCTGGACATCCAAAAATGTTTAAACAAAATTTGCTGTTCCGGAAAAAAAATTGCTGAGATATTAAGAAGACCAACTTAATAGAGAGAATATAGTTGTTGTTTGTTTGTTTTTTAGTACTTTATAAAAATAAGTAGGGCATATTTAATATGCATTGAACGTTGCTTGCCATCCGCCATTAAACAGAAGTTTAAGTTTAGTTTTTTGTTATAAGTTTTAAATATCCTACGTTATGGAACTCACCATGCGTTTCGAACGTTCCTTGAATGCACCACAGGTGTGAGACGCAGCATAGTACAGACATGCTTCTGCTTGTCTACTTTCTTTTTTACTTTTGAACACAGAACAACTTCATTTGTAAGTGGGTGAAATGAACCGAGAAAGGTTTATGATTGGTCAGATGTACTGTGATAAATACCGCATGCACATCATGCAGATCATTCCCATTCTGAGTGTCTGGAAACAGTCTGGATGCAGAACAAGCCGGGTTTCTAAACTGTAGGAAATATCAGCGACAAAGTTTCACAGAAAGTAGCTAAAGGTGGTAAGAAATGTCGCTAGGTTTGTCGCTAGTCGTTTTTTGGGGGGGAAAAAGTCTTTAAAGAGGTCTGAAAAGTCATTAGAAATAGCGACAAAGTCGCTAAGTTGGCAACACTAGGTGGATGCTAACAAGCTAGTCAGATGTACGCGGTATATGTCGTCATCAGTTAATTTAGCCAATCAGCTTTGTGAGTTTGGATAAATTTAAACACCGGTGAGTCGGACCTGTGGACTCCCAACTGATGCACCGTAGTTTAGAAATATTGTTCGTCTGGACAAAAAAGGTCCAAACTGTGAAACTATCGACTCTCCCTGCAATTGTTGTCATAAATGTTTTAAAAGCACATACCCAAATTAAAATGAAATCTGTTCTTCAACCATTTTTAAAGAGACATGAGTGGAGTTTTTATAATCGAAGCGCTATTGTTACCAAGTAATTGTTACCAATAATCTTGGATACTCTGAAAATGATTACATTTAATGTCTGCCTATTTATTTTCTAAAAATACATGCTTATATAAATATACATGAAGGCTAAGAGTTTCTGTCATACGCAGTGAAATTTGTAAGCTCATCTTAGCATGCTAACGAACGCTATGACATGGGAAGCGGAAGATGAACACATTTTTGTTTTCCGTGACATATATATTGCTGGATTATGAATCTCAGACTTTTCGTAGACTAACTTTTTTATTGGAGGACATTAATCGGACCATTGTGGACGTAAAATGATGGCTCGGTTTCGTCACTTTTGTGAGGCTGCTAACGATGAGTCAGACGTTATATTTATTTCTGCTCGCTGTTTCTACAGTTCTGATTGTATCCTTGATTGCCACTACACCATTGGAATCATAAAACTCTTACTTTTCAAATGATGTATAATATGAATATGTAAGTAGAAAGGGTGCAGAGGTACGCTATGGCAAGGGGTTAAAATCTGCTAGCATCAGTTCCCATTAATTGTATCCCACTGATATGAACATTTTCATTTTGAGCTGTTTTAAATAGCAGCTAAAGCAAGTGTAATACATCTGACTACCTGCTGGACATTCCGCACTTATTTAACCTCCAAATAACTCACGATGATTCAGAATTAAAGACCTATTACCGATGATAACGTTTAGAAATCTGGACTAACCCTTTAAAGTCGGAGTGTTTTATGCCCTTCAGTAACTGTAATCCCCAAATGCCTTCTAGAACTTTTCTTTTACAGATGTAGGAACCGTAGATCTCCTCCTCTTCTGTTGGTGTGAACTTCTGTGGTGCTGAACTTTCACTTGGCACACAGTGTTGAGTAACTGATTGAGATAGGAACAGGGAGGCTTATCTCTGCATGCTTGGTGTTGGGATGTGTATGATGTCCGACCAGTTCTCATAGTGCTTTCTAGGCTGCGCGTTCAGATAAGCTTTGGGATCTGGAGGAGGTAGAGACATTTGCAGGTAGCAAACAAGACACAATTGAAATTGGAATAAAAGAAAGAGACACATTTCTGTCTGTTTGAGCTCGTGTGTGCATGTTCTTCCACTCTGAGCCTACTTTAGCTCAGCGAACTCCCTGAGCAGTGACCGGAGCAGCAAAAAAAACACAACAAAAAAACTCCACCGCCATCCAAGCACTTGGAAACTGGAACGAGGCGAGAAGAAAGAAGGGGATGGATCGGCAAGAAAGGGAGCCGGTGTGGTGAGGGAGAAAAAGGATGGAGCGCAAAGAAAGAGAGGACAGGAGAAGAGTGGCGGCAGGCAGGGACGGACAGCGGCAGCGCATGGAACGGCACAAAACGGAAAGAACTGACGAATGAATGGAACCAAACGAAAGGAGGAGAAGTATTGGACCGAGGGATGAGAGGCCACCTCTTCTTCTCCCTCTTCTCTTCTCTGCTCATCTCTTCTCTTCTCATCCCCCGTGAGAATGTGTGTGCTTCTACGCACGCGCGTGTGTTTCCTTCCTCGTCAGATCTGCAGAGCTTGTATTCGCACACAAAGATGGGGACGTACCTGGCACGGGCAGACGTGAAGGAGCTGGCAGAAGAACGTGCATTTGTGTTCGAGTAAGCGTATATGAGAAAGAGACGCATAAAGAGGCAGTAGCTCACCTGCCTGGCAGAGTACGACGCCTGACAGCCTGAGATGTCCCACTTAACACCGACTGAAGCGAACACACCCACCCACACACTTAACCCACTCAAAAGTAGCAACTCCTTCTATTTAGTTCCACACACACTAAATCTGTCAGGTGTCTGAATGTGCATGGTTTACAGAGCCATGCACATTCTGTGTAGTGTTGATAAGATACAGTAAATCACATGAATATTTCTAGATATATCCTATATGTCCTATGATTTAGCTTTAAAAACTTGTGCTTGGTCTTTTTCCTCTTAGTTGTAACTAGGGGTGTAATGGTATTCATAATTTGGGGGTTTAAAGTCACAATTCGGTATGTTTTTGGTACGCATTAATTAAGAAAAATAAATACAAATGTACTTTTTTTTTAGCATTAAACAAAGAACATTTTTCCTGAATTCCTTGCTTTCAACACCTGAAATTTATTCGATTTTATTATGTTCTATGACTTAATTTTTTTTTATTTTACATAAATAAAATAGTACAAGCAGACTTAGCCAGAGTAGAAAACAATATAATCATTTGAAACCAGTCCGAGTTAGTGTTTAGAAATGTTTAAATAATACTTTGGCCATATTGGAGAGTAAAACATGCTTAAATCACAAGCATGGAATTGGAATTGTTTTGATATTTCGACAGCCTAGTCTCCCAGCTGTACTTGAAAGCACCATGGGTATCACTAGTTTTGTGCTGATTGGATGCTCTTGGTAAGCATGGGGACGTCAGCTGGTTTTTCTCTAGTATCAGTGATGTTTCCATTCAGCTTGACATTGTTTCAGGTGAGTCATTGAGTTCAGTGCAGAGCGTGAATCATACGCGTCTCAGAAGCGTTGTGTCGCACGATCTCCTAAAAATGTACGTGGCGGGTCTATTTTTTACGCACTACGCTTCCAGCAGTTCAGATCGGGCCAGAAAGGAAAAAAGACACGGGAGCAGTGTAAAGAATCAGGAAAATGTCAAAATAAAACATGCAAATTTCCAACTGCTTAACTAACTATGAAAAACAAAACATGAAAACCTGTGACACCAGGGTTGGAGTTAGTTCGTCTGTGGGTCTAACTTCTTAGTTTTTATCGTGGACAACAAGAACTTGATCCTTAAAGTGGAGAATCAACCAGTTTATATGATACTGTTGTGGGAATATGGCATGTACGCACACATTCTACTTTCACGAGAGTACATGAGGTGATGTGTAACATGATGGAATGTTGAAGGTGATGTGGTGATGAACAATGATGGTATATGGAATGTGATGTTATGTCTACAGTAATCAGGGTCTGAAGTCAGAAAGGCTGTTTGAAGCTTAAAAATATCTAGTTAATAAAGTGAATCCTTAGTCTCTAAGACACGTTGCCAGGAGAACTTCTGTCTCTTATCAAACAGCTCATGCGTTACAAGGGTACAAAATAGGGCTTAAAAGGAGAGTGTGGAGAGTTGAGAAGCAGAGTGCGGAGAGGTTTTGGAAGGTGCAGAGTGTCCAGGGGAGAAGGCTAGAGATGCGGTGATCTGTCTGTACTCTGACAAACTGTCCAGAATTATGTATGAACAATAAACTGACGGGCTAAGGCTGCATATTTCAGATTGAAGTGTCGTGACTGTTTTATTTAACTACTGAACTCTTTTGCATGTTGGAAACAACCAACAACACCAGTGATCATTGTGACAATGACAACATTAAAAGGGAGATGGCTTGGACAGAAATATCTGCAGTTTTAGGAGTGGATGGGGAGTTCATGGTATGTATTAACTTCAATTTTTTTTTTTTTCCTGCATGCTACATATTCAGTTATGCAATTGCAATTCTCCTGTGATTTTGTGATCTCCTTGGATCAGCTGGGTGGAACGCTTGTTGACTGATTACTGAAAGTAAATGTTCTCAGGGAGGAACAGTATAAGAGTTCAACTAATAGATCAGCTGATTGGTTCATAAATATTTCATACTGATTGATTTAGATTACATTATGTACATTTAATTCCAGTTTGAGCAAAGGTAAGTTATGCATACTTCATGGTATGGACCTTCATTCAATGCAATAGTGAACTAGTTCTAGTTTTTGTAGGTAAATTCTATGGAAGCACAAATAATGCAGAATATTGATAGGTTTTTAGTACTTCGAAGGTCTGAGCCGGAGCTTGCAATCGGAAAAAAAACAGAATTGGCTAAAAAGTCAAATTGCAGCTCGACAGCTGCAGCAGGATGAGTTTTGTCGCCAGAGTGAAAACGTGTCCATGCTAAAGAAATTAGAGGGGTCTGCAATGCGACACAAACAAACAATCAACAAGGAAGCAAACAAGTCGACGTGCACACCAATCCACATGCAGCAATTAGCTTGTTTTAAAGGAAACAAATAACTGTAATTTGAACAGAACAGCATCCATAACAATTCACCCCTGGAGGGATCAGTAATTTGAGCGCACAAACATACAGTCGGGTGTGTGCATGCAGTCATATTCAAACACAACTGACTGAGATATGAACAAGATGCGCACACACACACACACACCTCCATTAAGTGTACTTGAGAGCAGCAGAGAGGGTCAGCGCAGTGTCTGAGTTATTACGCTACTTTGTTCTGCCTCAGTGGGGAGGCTGCACCCTGCACACACACACAAATTATTATCAGCTATCAACACTCAAGGTGCAGATATAAAAGGCCTGCTTTGATAATGGATTGAAAGAGATGAATAAAAGAATGAGGATGAATAAATGGAGGGGGGGAGGGTTTGTTTGTCGTTTCTTTGCGTGTGTGCAGAAGTTTGCAGCTGCCTGGCAGAGCCGTTCTTCCCTCTCTGTCTCCCCCACCTCTCCGTCCGTCCATCTATCCATGGGATGCTCAACAATGGCGCGAAACATCTGCGGCTGCCAGGTAATTACGGCCGAGGCAAAAACAGTGGGCAGTGCCGCTCAGACACGCTACGACACCCCGCAATTAGCCGTACACCCCCCCCCCAGTGCTCAGCCGCTGCCTCCATGACCAGCGTATTATCTCTCCGAAGAGACCTCAGAGACGGATGAGCGTGGAGAGGGAAGATAGACAGACTAGTGGCCTCACAGGGTTGGAGAAGAGGAAAGGCAGGCCTCTAAACTATCCATCTGAATATAAATACTGTACATAGACATATGAATGTTTTTAGGAGTCATTTTGCTCAAATCTGGGATCAAATCAAAGTAGGAAGTCGGACCGCTACAAAGTAGCTTTGTGCAGGCAGTATCGAAGAACAATGATGCAAACAAAACTTTATTAGCTGTACCACTGTTAAAGATGGTGAGAAAAAGAAAAATAATACACCTGAAATTGAATCTCTGTTTGTTGTTCCTGTTTACATACAAGCTACCATTAGCAACGCAGCACAGCTAGCTGCCCCAGCAAGTTAGAAAAGTAGCAGTTTATCGCTATTCATAGGTCAGTTGTTTTTTTTGATCATCTGGGAACTATTTAAGCTGATAAATATGCTAGTTGTGAAAGCAGTGCACATTCTTGCATGATTGGTGCCTTGGTTAAGCCTTTCTTTTGTCACCCCTCAATCAGTCAAAATGAAAAAAAATAATAATAATAATTGAAGTTCTGGGGCGCCAACTCCTCATGTGTACAAGCAATAGAAAACCTTTCCAAGCTGCGTCTGACACACATGGGGTTTTTTCTGGTGCGTTTCCGCCCCTTTTCTAATGCCGCCCTGAGCACCTGCCCATATAGCCTGTATCAAAAACCAGAGCTCATATTATTCATACTCTACTAGTGAGTCCTGCCTTGCCCTCTTGTAGCTTTCTAAGTGGACATTTGGGTTACAAACTAAACCTGACTCAAGAGAAACTAAAATCAAATAAATACTTCTATCTTACAAATACTTCAATCTTTTTTTAATTAAAAAAAATATTTTGGTTTTGTTTTTTTGCTAATTTGTTGCCACGTTGTTGCTTTATTCCTTTCCTACAGCTTCCGTTACAAATACGTGAAGATAGCCAATCATGTAAAATTAGATGATGTCATGACATGATGACGGTTAAGGACAGACAGTTATACTTTCCTTCCTGAGGAGTTGGCAACAGTACAAGTTTAACACTAATGATAAGTTATGATGTTCAAAGCTTGATGCTTAATTTAGAAAGCAGGACAAAAACTATAACTGTACATTTTTTGCAAACACCATTACCAATAAATGAGCCAAATGTTCAATAAATCACATCAACACACACACTGAAAATGAAATAAATTGCTCCAATTGGTAACAAGTAACTGAAGTTTATCCAGGTTAGTTTAATACGTTTGTTTGCTTGACAATTTAAAAAACTTTCTACATTCCTTTTGGTGTATTAAGTTAATTAAATTATGTGAAAAATGAATTATTACAAACATAGGCTATAACACATTTTTATTATTTATATGGCTTATTATACTCACCATGGAACAGAGTGCTATAAAAATACAATTTTAAAGTACAAAAACAAACTGATTGTAAAATATTTATACATTTTGAACTATTAACAGTGGAATAACATAGAAAAGTTAGGAAGATGTAAATAATTGTAGAGCCTTTCAATGATCAATTTCTTTATCCAGTTAGTTGATTAGTCGTGAGAATAATCACTAGATTTCTTGATTACTAAAATAATTGGCAGCTCAGCCCTAGATTGTACTTCTGACTTACATTAGAAATACAGTCATTTCTATATTTTACCACTGGAATCAGTTTGATGCAGGGGAAAAAACAGCTTAAACTTATTGCTGAGTTTCACCATTTTTATCTGTTAAATGTTTGGATTTGGATTCTTTTTAATCATTAGAATCTATTATCTTATCATTCTGAAATATGATGTAAGACATATGCGTTACGTCACTGGTGTTTGTACATTTTAAGGGACCAAAAATGCATTTGAACACGTGTCACTGTGAGTCTGTGTTAGCTCTGTCCATGTTTGCAAATGGATGTTCCCCCTCAGAGAGCGAGCCTGTTTCTAACTGCGGGTGGCAGTTTAGAACGTTCACTGTTGGGGTCTTTTTTTTTGGTTTTTTTGTTCTTAGTCCAGGAGTCCCCTGTCAGGACCCCTAGGCTTCCCTATGCCTGCCTGCCAAAAACGTCTGCATCTCCTGGACACCCTGGAGGCGGGGGACAGCCAAATGTCACTTGGACCCTCTACAGAGCGGTGAGGGGAGGACAGGAGGAGTCCGCTGGGAGAGGAGAGGAGAAAGAGGAGTCAGGGAAGTGAATAAAAGGGAGACAAAAGTTAAAGAGGAGATCCAAGGATGTGGCCAGTGAGTCACTACACAGTTGGAAAGGCAGCCAATCAAATATTCATTTTACTTTATTGCTCATTTTATTTTCATATTTTGTTTTTGCGATTTCAGATATGGAAAAGTGACCACTGGTTAAGTCACCTAATATACAGCACCCTCCATGGTTGCTCAATCAGTTGAATAGCATGTTCTCATGTGGTTCCCATTTTGAAGAATGCCTAAGTGCCTGTGTTTCAGGTCATATTTAATCCCCAGGGGTAAAAAGTGAAGGGGCGGAGACTTAGGCTCCTCATTGGAATGCTATCTGCTGAGGCTGAGAATCCAGACTGGATTGGACTGGTTCCAGGAGCAGCCACAGAGGGAACATAGGAAGGTTGGATCGATTGATCGATTCGATCGATCGATCGATCGGAGGAGGATTCTACAAGCCCCGGCCGTGTTATCCCCTGCTTGACTACATTAGATTTTTATATTAGGGCTTGATCCTTTATTGAATTCACAAACCAAGTTTTTGCTTCTCTAGGTTTTGATTATTCCACAAACCCGGATTTAGAAAATCGTGAGATAAGAGTGAAGTAGGAGACATGTTAAAGGGGCCAGGGGAAAACTTACCAAAGTGAAACAGTTTTTATTAATGTTTTGAAGTATTTCTTGGTGATTTTTGCAGATCCATAGTAAAAAAAACAAAAAAACAAGAAACACATTTCATCGAAGTTTTTTTTTAACCTTACGTAAACATGAAGTTTGTGGTACACAAGTATGCAAGCTATGGTAACTGAGTACTAGTAACACCACAGCACCTCGAGACCACTGATCAGACATGCATATGTATGCAGGACATGGAGGGCTGTGTTTTCTCTCCATAGAAGCTCCACCTGGTCTGGTATCCTGCTTAGCTGCAATGCCCTGTTGGACGGGGAGCATTCCAGTAACTGAGCATCCTCCGTGTCCTGTTATCAACTTTTTACTTTCTTTAATATAGAAAGTTCTCTAAAATCAGTCCTTCTGTTCTCTCTGTTTCTCTGCTCTGTCTTCTTGAACCCCCAGACGGTCGTGGCAGATGGCCGCTGGTACCGATCCAGGTTCTGGTTCTGGTTCTGCTGGAGGTTTCTTCCTGTTAAAGGGGAGTTTTTCCTCTCCACTGTCGCTACTGGGATTCCTTAAATAGAAAACTAACTAAAACCTTAAACTGACTGGAATGTTTGTATTGAAATAACTTTTCTTGTAAAAGTGCCTTAAGATGACATCTGTTGTGAAGCGGCGCTATATAAATAATCTGAATTGAATTAAACTATGTACAACTCATACAATTTTTTTTTTTTTTTTTTTTGGTACCTGCAGTAAAAACGTCCCAACCCCACATGTAAAATCTCCCATTTGAACCAGATTTTGTCATATATCCTAAAAGAAATTGTCTTATCAGGATGCTGTAACGTTTTTCTTCCCTGCTTCATTCATTCCTAAGGCAGCTCCACATGTATGTCCAGCATCCTGTCACACCTCTGGACATTCACCTGCAAGGCCCTAGCAGGGCCTCAGGCCCTACTTTCCTTCCAGATTGACTTGACATTTGCTTGCATTGACTACAGCTCGAGTCTGCAGGTAAATCTTCCGATTTCCTGCTTGGAAATAAGCAGATTTTGCTCGCAGGATCCAGGTTTTACGCAGTGGCTGTTGAAAAAGGA
Organism: Valencia hispanica; assembly: GCA_963556495.2. Classification (NCBI taxonomy): domain Eukaryota; kingdom Metazoa; phylum Chordata; class Actinopteri; order Cyprinodontiformes; family Valenciidae; genus Valencia; species Valencia hispanica. The sequence continues at coordinate 3,873,887 of OY747723.1, forward strand.
AATTCGGCATCAGCGGAGCAGAAAAGCGAGCCGTGTAATTAAACGTGTTCGTTTACATTCCAAATGCATCATTAAAGCAGCCATGCACACGGCGAAAAGAATGAACTGGCTGGAAGTAGCAGGAGCGGGCTCTCCAAACAGCACCTACACTGCAATTACTGATGAGAGAAAGGTGTGTGTTTGTGTGTGTTGGTGTGAGTGCGCGTGTTTTCAGCAAGTTAATGGCTGTACGGAGGCGACGGTCTAAATGTTTTCATCTGTAACATTTTATCCTGGTTCACCTCACTCAGCCGCTCTCACACAGCAGGAAAATACTGGCGAATGGAGAGGAAATAAACTGCAGATATCAGTCTGGGTTCAGCAGGAAATTACCAGCTTTTTAGCTATTTTTAATAAATAAGTCACCTTTTTTAAATTGTTTTTGATTTAAAGAATAGCTATAAAATATGTATACTCTAATATTTGCACCAATATAGATATTTAAACCCCTTTTATTCGATTTAAAGGAGCCTGGTGGTCTTTATGTAAACACCCCAACTGTGAACTTTGATCCAAAAGTTTTTCTTCAACCCACCAAAAATTTCTACTTTGAATTCTCTACCTCATTTTCATTCATTTTTAAAACCTGTACGCATTTGGACACATGAATATTTAATACACATTTTTAAGACATATTTGTAAAAGAAAATGAAGAAAAAAACTTTGGAATTATTTGTAAAATGTACTAAAAATGCAACTTCTGATGAGGAAACTTCCCATTTTTATTTCTGTTTAAAATGGCTAAATACACACAAGTGTACTAAATCAGATGCATATGATTAGAACATCATTACTCTACATTTTAAAGGAGGTTCGGCTTGTTTATACTTCAGACATTTAGTTTGGTGCTCCTGACTGTTAAAGTGAGAGTAAACACCAAGGTGAGATCCAAAGAAGTGCCTGAGGCCTTCAGATTGGAGCATCTTATAGAGCTTTAAGAGGCCAAAAAAGAGTTTTGAAACAGCCATTTAATTATGGAAAATGATCTGAAGATGGAAGAGAACTACCAGTGTGTCAAGGTCCAACCGTTTGACAGACCATAAGATACAATCAGAAAGGGAGGACACAAGCTTTAGTCTGAGAAAAAAATGAAGGCTAGACTAAAGTTTTGCAGAGAGAATGTAGACAAATACTTCTGCAACAATGTTCTTTAAATAGATGAGTCTAAAGTTGAATTATCTGAACACCAAAAGGGGGCATTCTGGTAAACAAACCTCCTGTGAAGCACGGAGGTGGAAGCATCATGCTTTGGAGGTGTTTGCAGCAGCAGGATCTGGTGTTCACTGTGAATGCTACGATGTATCAGAGTGTTAGAGCGAAATTTGAGACCATTTGTTCAAATAGTTCACACTGAAGCGGAACTGAACCCTGTCTGCTTTTGTTTTTCTTTTTTTTTGAATCTCTACTCTTGTTGTCTTGTTACACATTTTCTTATTGCTATCTTTTATTCTGAAGCACTTTGGTCGCCTTGTAAAGTGCTAAATAGAAAGTCATTGATTGATTGCAGTACATGAAAGTTATGCTTATGTTGAAAAACCTTCGCTAGTTTCTGTCAAGGAAAATTTTTGCGATTTAAAAAAAACATTTTTTATTTCATTTACTCCCAGCTAAAGTTAACTAAAGTATGTAGTTCTAAAGTGGCAGTTCCTCATAGAACTAATAAATACCTATTTACACATGCTAATAACTCCTTGCAGACAGATTTCAATTAATATACTGGGATTTCATGTGGCAAAGTAATAGATTATTGTCAAGCAGTAATGAATGGTTTCAACATTTTTGACAAAAATCTGAAATGTCTGTTGAGCATCCTCCTTGAAGTAATCCTTTTAAAACAACCTGTCTTTTGGGGGGTGACGGCAAATTAAGCTCAAATCAAATAGTCTCATTGCATTAAGGCCAAACTTTGACTGAGCCATTTTCATATATGCAACATGCTTTGATCTAAACCAGTGGTGTCCAGACTTTGTTTTTTTTTCTCCAACGTGTGGGGGGGGGGGGGGGCACAGAAATGTTTTGTTTTGTTTGTTTTTTTATTTAATTTATTCAAAATGTTTTATAAATGTGGGGGGAAAAACTATTCAACAATAAAAAAAACATGCAACATTTTATTGGAACAAGTGCTTTGAAATTCAGTTTCTTTTCTAATTATTTCCTAATTTGTTTTTTTATGCACTTTTAATTGTATTGCTCAATTAATACAATTGTTTTCGATTCCAGTAAATCTTACTTCTTAAATTACAAAAAGGACTAATTAGGAATCACTATTATATGTTCATGTGTCGCCCTCTAGTGGCGTCTGAACGTGACTGCTACATTTTTGATGAAAAGGGTTCCTGCCACATTTCTGTCGTTTCTCTGGCCACAATAATCAAAGGAATATTAAAAGTAATATCACAAGTGCATCTCAGTTAATCAGAATATAACTAAAAGGTTTTATTTCAGTGTTTTAATTTGAAAAGTATAGATTCAGTCCACCCTGTCAGGAGGAAGACTCTCCACTCTAAGTCATCTGGCACCTTGATCTCGAAATAAAATGCAGCATTTACTTTGTTTATAAAATAGGACTTTGAAACACTGAGCAACAGTCTGCTCCTTTTTCTAAGCCAGTTCTGATGTTGTGTTAGCCTCCGTCTACAATCTATAGCAAACTATTTTTTGTGTTGCTTGTGCACCTTTTTACAGTTTTTTCATCGACTAAACTTTTCATTAATATGCCTGGATGCAGAACTCTATGAGCAGCCAGCTTCTTTGGCAATGACCGTTTGGGGCTTATCCTCTTTATGGATGAGGGTGTCAATCAGTGAAGGGTTTTTGATATGGGCGATTGTCCAGGGCGCAATATCTCAATTCTCTTCGATTCCATATCAAATGCATTCGAAAGGGAATGTACTGCACCAGATGAAATAAAATAAAAAAACATATCAGTCAGCTGCAACCTGAACAAGCTCACTGTTACTTTATGCATATGCAGTCAATGGTTAGTTGCCTCACTTAAAAAAAAAGAGATAAGCTCCTGCATTTTGATCGGTTGGAGAGCGGCTCATTGTGAATGACTGCTGTCTAGTCATCATAATATGACTTTTCACTTTTTAACCAAATTCCAAAAAACTAATAGCTTTTGAGTGATAAATTCCTATAAATTAGTTTTAAATAAGATTTTCTTTTTTGTTTTGTTTTTTGGGGGGTGGGGGTGGGCCGGATTTATTAACTTTATTTTTTTTATTTTTATTTTTTACGTGTCCTGTTTGGCAGTGTGGAGCTAAGAATTGGTGTCTGAGTACCAAGTAGAAGCCCAACAGATTCACTTTCACAAGCGGAGCACTACAGCTTTTGCTATAGTACTCCACTTGATATATATGTGAAAAATCTTTATTATGAATTGCTGGGGGTTTTATTTCCTGATGTTATGGACATGGAGACGGAAAATTAAGGGGAAGAAAGAAAGAAAATGAAGAAGAGAGGTAGGAAACAAAATATCATGAGAGAGGGTGAGTTGAAAATACAAGAGAGGAAGGGGAACAAAGAAAACACAGGAAAACATTGAAGTCTGCCTCCATACCCACAGGACGGCAGAGAGAGGGGAAAAAACAAAACACGAAAAAGGAACATTGACAAAACAAACCTAACATCATGAACTAAGAACTACACAACCACATCACACAAGAATGGATATAAAAATACAACAACAATGTCACAGAAAAACTCATGGTACCGATTAATCAAGCTCTAGTAATGATAACCTCAGCCCAAGAATATATCTGTAAACACCAGAGACCCCACATATATGTGTGTGTGTTAGCATGCTGGTGCATATAAGGTTTCTCCATAAGAGTGTTCGATAGCTGGTGTGAGCAGGCATCAATCCGTCTCCCAGGAATCGATGCAGACATGAAGGAGATCGGAACCAAGACATCCAAAGGACCCCCAGAGCCCCAGGCAGACCCGGGCGGGGCCGACCGCATCCCCCAAGAGAGGATGGGGGATGCGGTAGCCAGCGGCTACTATGCAGGGGCCCGGGGGCAGCAGTGACGAGCCCACGGGCCCCGCCGGCAACCAGCCGCGCCAGGGCGGGCCGGTCCATGGACCGGGAGAGCCGGGGTCCAGGGGCGCCCCATCCCCCAGCAGAGACCCGACAAGGGACCGCCCGACGAGGAGCCCCCGGCACCCCAGGGGCCGCGCCCGGCCGCCACGTGCCACCACCACCCTGGGCCAATCCCCACCGCCAACATCCCAGCGCCCCACCCCTGGGCCGATCCAACCCGCCAATGAACCGACCACGCACGGTGCGCACAGAACAGGTGATCGAACGAGCAGAGACGCTGGATCCGTGTCCCGCCGAGCCACCGAGCAGGCACCACCATACAATCCCAAACCTGGCACCCCTAAAAGAGGTGCCACAACCAACCAAAGGAAGATATCGGCCCAGCGCCAGGCACGCACCAGGTCCGAACCAGATTGACCACCGACGCACCAGTAGGCAGGGGCATCCGTCACCGGCGGGGAATGACGGAGGGGAAATAGGCCCCCCATTAAATGTAAGGCCTAAGGGTGCGCCAGGCGAGAGGGCAGCCCAAGACCCAACCTCACAGGCAGACAAAGACATATAGACAGTCATACGTTCCCTCCCTCTTAAACACATACATTCTCACTAACTCACCAAGACACCCAAGAAATGACGCTGTACCCTCACTCACACACCCCATACACACTTCATGCTCCCAGGTCCAGGTACCGATGCCCCAGTAGAGCCACCAGCCCCCGGACCCAGGAGATGGACCCCCTACCTTCTAGGACGGAGACAAGCAGACCGCCAAGGGGCCCACAGTGGCGAGGCAGCCCGACAGCCCAGGACCCCGACCAGACCACCTTTTCCTCCTCCCCAGGACCCCAACCCCTGATGGCCGGTAGCAAACAGGCACCGCTGTTCACCGGGATCCACCAGGGGAGGGAGGCCATGGCACGTTCAACCCACGGACCCCAAGGCAGTCCCCCCAGCCCCATCCCAGAAGGAGAACTAAACCCACCCTGACATTCGCTCTACTATCGGAACACAAAAGACACTAGACACCCAGGTTGAGTTCGGCACACCCCTACCCCCCGTCCAAGTGCCCTCGTAGGGAGAGAGCACCTGTCGCTAGTTAGCAATAGCCTCCCCGCCAGCAAAGGAGGCCCCCAGCGCCACCTGCGCATCGGAGGCCCCCGCAGCCCAAACCCCGGCAACGTACCCGCCCCGACCAGGAGCAAACCGATGAACCGGGCGGCCGACCCACCAGGCCGACATCCACCAGCCCCATTCCCTTGCGGAGCGACTACTGCTGCTCAATGGCCCGGCAGGCAACCAAACCCAGCCCCCCACCCACCTACCCTGCACGCCCACTACCCGGCCAGTCCACCCGCAGGTCCGACCGAACCTGGGCAAACGCCTGACCCCAGCGCCCCGCAGCGCACAAAGACCAAGACCCAGGAGCTAAGTCCAGTGCGAAAAAAGACTGATCAGGCCCAGAAATGCCACCCAGCCACCGCGACCAGCAGCCAGGCACCCCAACCAGCAAACAAGGCGAGGCGCCATACAGGGACCGGCGATGACAATCGGCCCAGAGAAAAAGAGAGAGGCGGCTGCATATGCCGGCCGGCCGGCCCCGACCCCCACAGGCAACAGAGACCCCATGCCCGGCGACCCCCGGCCAGGACCACAGCTAGGGGGTGCGGCGCCCCAGAGCCCCGAATCCCCAGGCCCACCCCAGACCCTACCCAGGCGCAGCACGGCCACCAGGCCAGTAACCAATGTCCGTCAGTGCAACCCCCCTAAGGCACCGCATGCAGCCATCAGGAGTTTCCACCCAAAGCCACCAAAGCCCAACCCCAGGTTGGGGGCACGACGTCCAGCGCCCTGTCCACCCAGTGATCCCACCCCCAGGGATCTCCCCCAGACGCCTCCAACCCCAAAAACCCCCACATCAGCAACAATATCCTAAACGACAAAACCAAGTGCCCCCCACCCCTACTAGGTGATGGAGCCGATCAAAGGAGCCCAGAGAGATTGACCAGATATGGAGCCAGAGGCCGTCTCAAGACCAATATGTTCCAACAAGAGATTCCTATTCTGATTAATATTAAGAGCTTTTTTATTTTTCCAGTTCAGGAGGATACTTTTCTTAGCGATGCATAAGGCAATGTGAACCATTAGAACTGACTTTGTCCATGGTGACGTCATTTAAATTTTTTTGTTATTTTAAAGGTTCTTAAACATATCTGAGACCAGACGTTTTGGTCAAAGCTGGCTGATAAATCCACCTCCCATTTTGAAATAGGGATGGCTATTGATTCATCTAATGTAGATTAAGTTTTGTATATTTTAGACAGCTATTTGGGGGGGTTGAGATTAAGAAAATCTAAAACTCTTGCTGGAGTTTGTAATTCAACTGTATTGAGCCTAAATTTACCTTTAATAGATTTAATTTGTTGATATTCTAAGTTTTTATCAATTCCATATTGTGTAATTAATGAATAAATGGGATAAAGTCTGTTCCTTCAAATATGTGTTCCAGGTATTCAATTCCATTGCACATCCAGTCTGGAAAACTTATCATACATTTTTTTTGCAAGATGTCGGGGTTATTCCAGATGGGTGTACGTCTGCATGGGATTATTGTGGACTCTGTCATTTTTAGAAACTCCCACCATGCTGTCAGAGAGGAGCTGATATTTATGCTTTTAAAGCATTCATGTCGTTTTATATTTGAGCTAATAAATGGTAGGTCTGAAAGTTTTATCTTATTGCATAGTGTCTGTTCTACGTCTATCCAGGACTCATCTAGGTAGCTATGTTTTAACCATCTTGAGATGTATTGGAGCCTGTTGGCTAAGAAATAATGATGGAAGTTTGGTAGATCTAGACCTCCTTTTTCTTTGGTCTTCTGCAGAGTTTTTAAGCTGATACGTGGGGGTTTATCTTTCCAAAGAAATTTAGAGACAGCGGAGTCCAGAGATCTAAACCAGTCTAGTGATGGTTTACTTGGGATCATTGAGAATAAGTAGTTGATTCTGGGCAAAACCATCATTTTTATTGAAGCATGGGTAGGTATTTCCATCTAGCAAGATCATCTTCCACTTTTTTTAAAAGTTGGATATAGTTTAAGCTTTATTAAATCTGCCAGTCTTGGTGAGACATTGATACCTAAATAAGTAATATTCCCTGACTGCAGTTGTGCATTAGTTGGATTCTGGACAGAACAATTGATTGGAAGAACTGTAGATTTTAACCAATTTATAGAACAATCTGAAACATTTGAGTAAGAGTTTATCAACCTGATTACCTGAGAGAAAGAGGTTTGTGAATGCTGGAGAAAACGTAATACATCATCTGCATGAAGACTGATTTTCTATGCTATTGCATTTTATGCCCTTAATATTGTGAGTTTGCCTGATTGCTGCAGCTAGTGGTTCAATAAAAATGGCAAACAGGGAGGGAGAGAGAGGACATCCATGCCTGGTACCTCTGAAGATAAAACCTAGATGATGTTTGGTTATTAGTCCTGATACATGCTGTTTGTGAACTGTATAATATTTTCAACCAGTTTATAAAAGAATTTCCAAAGCCAAATTTATGTAAGGTTGCAAATAAGAATTTCCAGTTAACTCTATCAACTGCTTTTTCTGCATCTAGAGATGATATATTAGTTTTGTTTTTACAGTAAGAAAAATCTATTAATCTACGTGAATTTGTGGATGAATGTCTCCCTTTAATAAAACCAGTTTGATCAGGATGTATTATAAGAGGAGTTACTTTCTCAATCCTTTTTGCAAGGGCTTTGCAGATTTATTAACTTTATTTAAAAAATAAGACGCAAGAAAAGTGATACATTCAGGATAAACCAACAAAAAAGGTTGCCAGACATTTGTCAAAGCAGAATGACACCCCAGATAGCAAACATTTCGGCTTTATTTTGGTTTTATTTTGGCATAAATTGGGCATTTTGGCATCCTTGTGGCACAAAAATGTTCGAGAAAGTGTTTTGGTTTAAATGTGGCATAATTTTGGTTTGCCATAATAGAAAATTACGCGGCTGGCGATTATGGCATATTCTGGATAGCCAGACGAGAGCGGGAGAGCGTCTGTGACTTCTGCAGGTGTGCTATGGGGTTATTTTGGCAAGCCATAAAACTGATCAAATGCCGGGAAAAATAGTGATCAAAGACCGGGAATCAGGACCAGTTCATTCATTTTCTCCAGCATCGCGACAGAGGTGAGTACCATTTCTTCTTGCATCCTACCTTTTTGTTTGCTATAGTTTTGTTTTAGCTAAATGTGTATACCGCATACATGTTACGGATATTACGACATTACTGTAGATTATATAATGTTTTGGTGACTATATAGAAACTTTAACAGACATACCCAAGCGGGCTTATACAGTATGTGTATGCTATATGAATATAAGGCCTAATTTAGAAGATCGGTTTCGAAGATGTTTTATCTCCTGATGAGCTTGTTGATATTTCATAATTGACCGCTTTTAATATGAGGTTCCCACAAAATGAATAGCAAACTTTAGCTAGCCTGCTCAGAATGACGTGAGGTCTGCTAACGGGCACCAAGTCTTACAGACGTTGAAATGATGTTCCGTTGTCAAAGTTATGTCGTTAAATCATTGTTGACATCCCACGTTGATTTGATCAGTTTTGCACCCTCAATAAATGTTGATTCAACGTCGAAATCCTTATTAAACATCAACGTTATTTCAATCATTAATATTGAAACAAAGTTGAAAATCAATAAAATTTTACTTAATTTTCAACCATAATTAATAGGCTATTTAGAAGTCCTCCTTTATTTACAAACAGGACAAATAGGATACAATTTAGGATACTCTCTGTTTAATAATGACATCAGAAAACATTAGATCTCAGATGAACTCTTTTATGTAATTGTAATTAAAGGAGCCATATTTTAAGTTGGTCTTGATGTGTTACAAGACATTACCAAATGATGTTCATTTCAAAATATCGCTTACAACAGTAGTTTTGTGTTGATATTTGATTAAATCTCCCAATCATGGGGAGGGGGAAGGTTCGAAAATATTCACAATATGGGTGAATAATTTAGCCAGCTTTGGCCACAATCTTACATATGGCTCCTTTAAATTATTAAACAAGGAATAGTAGGGTTGCATTTAGGCCTACATGTGGGTGTTATGTAGACTATTCTAAGTGATCAATGTGTGATAGTAGCATGAATGTTTGTCTCAAACTCTGTGTAGACCCATATAGGCTAATTATTTTCCTTTTTGTCTTGTTTCCAGCACAATGGCATATAGCCATTGGAATAATGTGCGTAAGAGAGCAGTCAAAAGAGTCAATACCATGCTTGACTCTTTTGAGCCTGAAATGCATAACCCTGAGCTAGTTCAAGATAGTCTGGCAAACTGTAGTCACAGTATGTCTGATTTTGGTGTGGTTGAGGAAAGCTCTAGGCCTATGTCTGATGTTGGTATGGTTGAGGAAAGCTCTAGGCCTATGTCTGATGTTGGTATGGTTGAAGAGGGCTTTAGGCCGTCTACCTATGATGTTATGGCTGAGCAGGGCATTACTGAGAGTGATGAAAATTCTGATGAGGAAACTATTTCCCGTTTCAACTTGGAATCAAAGTTATCAGACTGGGCTGTGAAATTTCATGTGTCTTTAGTTGCCCTTTCTACTCTTCTGTGTATCCTCAGAGTTTACCATCCCTTTCTACCAAAATATGGCCGGTCTTTGTTGAAAACTAAGACACATTATGTGATAGAAAACTTAGCAGGTGGCTCATTCTATCATTTTGGAGTCTTGAATTCGCTGAAGAAGATTTTTGAGAAATTCTCAGGGACAGTTGGAAATCAACACTTGTTTAAATTGCAGTTAAACATGGATGGTTTGCCGCTTTTTAAAAGTTCATCCTTGCAGTTCTGGCCAGTCTTGGGCATTTTGAAAGACTACATGAAAAGACCCGTACTGATTTCGTTGTTCTGTGGTGTATCCAAGCCTAAGTCTTTGCCAGAGTATCTAGGGCCTCTTGTTGATGAATTTAAGAAGATGAGTGATGGATTTCAGATAGGTGGAAAGACTTTTTTTGTGAAGGTGACTTCAGTTATTTGTGATGCTCCAGCTAGAGCTTTCATTAAATGCATTAAGTCTCACACAGGTTACTCTGGATGTGATAAATGCATTCAGTCAGGTGTTTACATTGATCATAGAATGACTTTCCCTGAAATGCATGCTGTTCTCAGAACTGATGAGTCTTTTAGGGCTTGTAGTGATGAAGATCACCACCATGGGCACTCGCCCTTAACCGAAATAAATGTCGGCATGGTGAGTGGTTTTCCGCACGACTATATGCATTTGGTGTGTCTTGGCGTTGTGCGAAAACTTTTAGATTTGTGGATGGGTACTGTAGGGCCACTTCGGTGTCGTCTTTCTTCTGTTCAGTGCGGACTCATATCTGACAAATTGGTTAGTTTGAGAGCCTTCATCCCTACAGAGTTTGCCAGAAAACCAAGAGCGCTGACAGAGAGATTGAGGTGGAAGGCTACTGAACTGAGGCAGTTTCTGTTGTATACAGGTCCATTTGTTCTGAGGGGTGTGCTGTTAGATGAGGTTTATAACAACTTTATGTTGCTTTCAGTTGCCATTCATGTTTTAGCTAGTCCCACCTCATGTCTTGTCTTAAATGATTTTGCTCATACATTACTGGTTTCATTTGTGGAGCATTTCAGCAAGCTATATGGACCTCAGTTTGTGGTGTATAACATACATGGTTTAGTTCACCTAAGTGAAGATGTCATGGTTCATGGGAGCTTAGATTTATTTTCTGGATTCCCTTTTGAAAACTATTTACAAATGCTGAAGAAAATGGTGAGAAAACCGCACAATCTTTTGGCCCAAGTAATCAGACGGGTTTCTGAATTTAGCATAGACGAAAGCATTTGTGAAAAGTCAGGGACGTACGCCAAAGGGCAGCACAGAGATGGACCTATTTGTCACCTAATGGACAGCACTGTTAAACAGTTTAAACAGTTGGTTATTGATGGTATGGTTATCAAAACCTCATGTGGTGATAACTGCCTTAGAATTAATGGTGAAGTTGTTTTGGTGCAAAACATAATTCTGTGTGAAGGGTTATATTATGCAATCTGTAATTACTACATGAAAAAAGAGAATTTCTTTTGTTATCCAGTGGAGTCATCTGAAGTAGATATACTTGTTGTTTCAGGTCTGTCACCTGTTGTTAAAAGTACAAGACTTGATGGGGATGTAAAAAAGTGTGTCAGACTTCCACTTCAGAATAGGGACAGTTTTGTTGTTTTTCCTCTATTGCACCTTAATGGTTTGTAAACGTCACCTTGTGAAGTCTAATGGATAAGAAAGCATTGGAATGATTTGACTTTGTAAAATTAGTTGAAGCTGTGGCCTTTCATTGATGTCTTCATAAATCAGTTATGTTGTGAATTAGTTGTTAATCAGTTATTAATCAGTTTCTAATCAGTTGTGAATCAGTTCAGTTCATATTCACTTAGCCTACAGTTGTTAATCAGTTATTAATCAGTTTCTAATCAGTTGTGAATCAGTTCAGTTCATATTCACTAAGCCTACAGTTTTGATCAGTTATTAATCAGTTTCTAATCAGTTGTGATTCAATTCAGTTCATATTCACTTAGCCTACAGTTGTTAATCAGTTATTAATCAGTTTCTAATCAGTTGTGAATCAGTTCAGTTCATATTCACTAAGCCTACAGTTTTGATCAGTTATTAATCAGTTTCTAATCAGTTGTGAATCAGTTCAGTTCATATTCACTTAGCCTACATTTGTTAATCAGTTATTAATCAGTTTCTAATCAGTTGTGAATCAGTTCAGTTCATATTCACTAAGCCTACAGTTTTGATCAGTTTACATACCCTTGCAAAATATTTGGTTTCTTGGCCATTATTTGGTGAGTATGAATGATAACACAATAATGTTTATTTTAATCGTAGTAGGTTGGGTGAGGCCAATCATTATCAAACAACTGTCATTGATGTTATAAGTAGGCATATGTAAACTTATGAGCACAACTGAAACTGTATCTGATAACCCGTTAACACAATTCAAAAACAAAATTATTTGTTTCTAAATTGCAGAAAATGTATCAAATAGTCAGCTTTGAGGAGACGGCAGAGGAGGAGGTGGTCCCTGCCCTATGGGTCAGGGATGGCATCTGCCTGTGGCCGCCGTATAATACAGAGGCAATCCAGCGGGCAGTCCGGAACAGGGAGGAACCGGGCAGCTCCTGGAAAGCCTACAGTGCTAGGGTGCTGTACTCAGCAAGTATGTGTAAAACCCTTAAGTACTACACAGATAGTTAATAAAGTGACACAATATAAAAATGTACTCTGTTATGAACACAGCTGACTTTAACGAGGCGAGGAGGAAGCTCCCTCTTGCTGAGGAGCAGACAGACCTCCAGTCTGAGGCGGAGGCCCTCGAAAGGCCTCAAAGAAGAAGAATTAAGTAAGAATTTTGTGAACTTTCGATTCCTTCAATTCTTGGGCCTGTGTTGAATTTGCACTCATTAACTTAAAACAAATGTTTCATTCCAACATATTTTGCATTGTGTGTTCATCTCCAAAGGCCAAGTAGATATGTCCAGGACCGGGCCTCATCAGAGGATGAAGCCCAGACCCCTGGAAGAGGGCTTCCCCCACCCCCAGCCATCCTCCCCAATAACCGGCCGCCAGTGGAGGTACCACCTGTACCTCTGCCCAAACTGACCAGTTACCAGGAAATGGAAATCACAACAAATGCCACAGTAACAGATGTATAGCTCGGTCACATGGACAATGCATCCTGGAATAAGGATCAATAATAATAATCTTTATTATGGACTCAAAAGAGTGGCCCACTCTCAAACAAGGAACAAAAACAAAAGACAGAACATAGCAGACAAACAACGAGACACATAATATAAAATACAGTAATGTTACTGTTAGTTTAAAAGAAACAAGGCAAACTATTGTGCCAGTGCTTACGAAGCCTGGATGTGAACTGATATCCCATCATGGGGCAGGTTAAAGCCTTGATAATGCAGTTATCGGACATGTCCAACCGACACATGAAATTAAACATCAGCTTATGCAACAATGCCAAACATGTTGGCACATCAGATGATACAAATAACTGGCTGACACTGTGCCATCTAGGAACACGTAGCAACAACCTCATTGCATCATTACTCTTAGCCTCTGCATCAATCAATGTAGCCAGGAAAGGTAATGAAAGGAGATATAACATTTACTTTCCCAAACGTTACGCCACAAGGGCTAACATGTAAATTCAAAACTGCATTCACATATTTGATCAACTTAGGCAATGTACCTTTGTGAAAAAGTTTTGTAACAAGAAATACACTAGTATTGATGTAAATGTTATTTACAGTCGAATATTTCTCGAAGCTCAAACGTTGCTAAGAGGAAGAAAATCATATTTTCCCATCTGCAGCAACTAATAATTTAATTGCCTTGTCTAAACTAGAGATACACGCTCGTTTTCATTATTTGATTTTCTATTTGCATCAAGTAGAGTTTGTGCTGGCACCAGTTTGAGAAAACTTATCTGACCGCATAGAGAATTCGGATCAATGGGGCGACAATCTAGATTCGCTAGTTTTGAGAACAAATGGGTTTGAGTGTAGCTGATCATGTACGTGTGGTGTTTCAAATGTGATACATTAGGTATTTTACAAAGGTTAATGAGGCAGTTACATGGAGAAAAACGCTCCTGGAGCCAGAGCCATTACATCAGTTGCGGTCGATAATTGCATTTAGTAAACTGTTCTTCTTCTTCCTCCCCCTCTTCTACACACTCTTCCAGCATGTCATGACCCTGGGGACATCCTTGCGGCAGGCCATTGACCTGCAGGGTCACCAGGGAACCCAGGGGGTTCCAGTTCCAACTCCCTCATCATTCCACCAGATGATGAGCGAGGAACAGGCTCTCCAGCAGCCTACGAGTTACAGCTCCTCTCCAGGGCAGCAGAGGGACAACACAACATGTAAGGTTTTTTTAGTTTTCACTCACCCAGTTATGCCAGTTACAGTATACAAACACACATGATCCACGCATACATACTAATATAAGATGGTTTATAAAGCTAAATACACACACACACACACACACACACAGAGTCTAATTTGGAAAGATATAAAATGCCACACACACACACACACACACAGAACATGTAAATGCAAAAAATTCTTAAATTCTGTTGTTTCTTTGTGTCTGAAATGTTTTTCAGCTCTCCTGCATGAAGTCCTGGTGAAACAGGAGATCATGCTTGAGCAGCAGCGCGGCCTCACCAAAATGGTGCAGGACCTTTTTGTAGCCGTTGCTGCTCTTCAGGGCCTGACCATAGGGGGAAGTGTGGAGACCAGGCACCACGGCATCTTCCCCTTGGCAGATGTTCAGGCCCTGATGGCCCTGGAGAGGGAGCTTGAAAACAATGCCACATTGGCCCATGAATTGGTGAGCTATTTTCTGTTCTTAACAACAAAGTTTGGACAATGCATTTAGGCATGCACATCCAATTTTTGTGTCGTTCAATATAAAGTAGAAGATATGCCAAAGGAGTTAAAGGACTGCTTGCGCAGCCAACAAGCTCCACCCAATTATTTGCGCACAACATGAAAGTTTCCGGTCTCTGCCTTTCATCAGGCAACCACGAAACGACAAATGAATAAATAGTGGAGCACCATGGCTATCCAGGCTTTTCTTTAAATTTGTATAATATTTGTTTGAAAATTCAATGAAAATCAATCTTTGTTTGTTTGAAAAATAAATTTTTCTAATTTTAGGGTTCAACACTCGGCCTTGCGGGGGGGTCCACAGTGAAGGACACTGTGTGGCGGGTCCTCAAAGGAACAATGACTAATGCCCTTGCCAAGGGAATTACTTGGCGAGGGCAAAATGGGAAGGTGGCCTTTGAGAGGCTCCACCTAAAAGGCATTGTAATTGGTAAGTTTAATCACAATAGTAACACGACTGTTCTATCACACAGCTGATAAAATTACAGTTTAGGATAAAATTATTAGCCACACATGACAATCACATTTCTTTTAGAAGTCAAAATACTAATAGTCCTAGAGATTAAAATTTTTTATAAAAAGCTTCGCCAGTAGGCTTCAGTCCCCCCCAAAAATTTACCAAGCCTTCCAAACCAAATTGTGTGAATTCATATTTAAGCCCCGTATTAGCCAGGTTGTTATCATCGTTGTAAAAATTAACCAACGGCACTAGGAGGACCTTGTTTACAGAATGGCACGCAGTGCACCTGTGAATGTCACAAGCCTCGAAATTATAACGCCACGCTATTGCTGGCTTCAGGACAGTTATTACCGCTTTGCCCGCAATGTGACGCGTTCTTCAGGGTCAACTCCCGCGCGTGAAATTCTTGTTTGGTTTTAGTGTCAGGAAAAAACCGCTGGTGTTTGGTAAAGTTAACAGTGGCAGTGTAAGTACTAAGTGACTATGATGATTTAATGTTGTAACTTTTGCTGTCACTTTCAGCCCCAGATGACGAGATGCATCCATTAACTAATACAGAACTGACTTATTAACTAGCCAGTTACTTAGCCCACCACAGGTCTCTTTTGCATGGACTGTTGCGTCGTTTTCTCGGTTAAACTAAGTCTAATTATGAAATGAAACATGAATATCTAAAAGCACGGGGTATAGGCTGTTTAAACATTTCTTAGCATATTTCTTTCTTTTTATTTTATTTCTTTACATTGCAAGTGTGAGGGAAGCAGCATGGCTGCCAGTAGAATTTTTCAGGTTAATATAACCCCTCCAATGCCTCATTGGTTTGTCAAGTGGTTAGTGGATCCAAACCTCATGCTGTTGACTGGGGTCCTCTAGTAGAAGTTTCAGGGAATAATGATGATAATGATAATAATCATATTGAAATAATAATAATAATATTAATAAGGTGGGAGAAATGCTGAAAGGACGATATTTGATGTTTTTTTTGGGGGGGGGGAAATTGGTTTAGGTGAAAGTTCTGTTTCTTTATACAAAATTAAGTTATGTAAACGCCAACAAAAAAGGAATGTGTCTGGCAAAGCTACAATTCTACTTCTAACTTCTAAAGTAAGATACTTATAAAAGATTTAGTTTGCATGGGATGCTAATATTGTCCTTAACTTATGACATTGAACCACATTGACTGACTGAATTAGCAAATTGCAGTCCAAATAACAATGCCAGAAAGTACCTCATATGAACTTATAAGAATTTCCAAATGGCATAACGTTAATTAAACTAAAGTATTAACTGTAGGTCAAGATTACCTAAATTATTTCCTTGTCTTAGCCTAGATGATTGTCATCACATTTTGTTTCAGCTAAGCCTTAACAGTGGGCCAAATGACAAATTAGATTGTTTAGGTGTGTTTAGTTCTTATGTTTTGTCTTTATAATAATATTAATGCATCTTTATGTTTAGTTTTTTATTGTAATAATAATAATAATACATCTTTATGTTGTCTTCATAATAATAATAATAATAATGCATCAGTTTTATATAGCGCTTTTCTAGACACCCAAAGACACTTTAGATTACTGAATGCACTATTCATTCACTCACATTCATGTAGGCTTTATCCATTGTGTGTTTTTAGTAACTGGTGTATTTTTTAAGTCTTTCTCCATGTGTATGTCTTTACTTTCAGCTGCAGTGAGACGAAATCCAGTCTGTTTGGCGTCTACGGAGGCAGAAATTGTTAACACCATTAAAAAATGGTTCTACTGGGCTGGGGATAGGGACGGAGGGCGCAAGAGAAGAATGCCCGCCCAACCAACCCCTCAACCAGCCCAGGACTAAGTCCAGGTCTGACTTTTAAAAAAAATAAAATATTCAAATTTTACTCCTGTTTGGTTGTATGCTTATGCACCACGTACACACAGTAACCTAGGCTATTTCACAAGGCTATTTAACTGTGGCACAAAATGTCAATCTCCTGTACAAGAACATTTTATATTCTAATTAAATGTTAAATTAAATTTAGCATAAGGTTCAGACTAAGATACAATCTTTTGGAAAATGTATGGCTAATTATGGATAAGTTATTGTTCATATTTGGCTTTATTATGGGATTGGGATTTTTGGATGATTATGGCTATGTTTTAGAAATCCACATTTTATTTGGGTGATCTTTTGACAAACTTGGTTACACATTGATATCCTTTGGCCATTTTGTGGTGTTTGGGGCTTCTTTTGGTATAGTTATGGTTGTGCTTTGGAATTCCACAATTTATTTTGGAAGAATTCTGGCAACCTTTTGGCAATCCATAATTCTATTTTGGTGTGCCTTATTTGGGCCATATTTGGCCCATCATTCCACCCAAAAGAGTACCAAAACTGGCATGCCAAACTAGTGCCAAAAAGGATTCTGGCAACCTTTTGGCAAACCATAATTCTATTTTGGTGTGCCTTATTTGGGCCATATTTGGCCCATCATTCCACCCAAAAGAGTACCAAAACTGGCATGCCAAACTAGGGCCAAAAAGAATTTGCTATCTGGGACACATACAGTTTAAAAAAATCGATAAATAGAAGGCGTTAATTTTACTTATGTAAACACTTTCGCAATTAATCGGATAATTGGGCTGTATTCCAATTTCTCCTGCAGGACTCTTACCATCGTGAGTGAATAACGTTCTTTAGCTAAAAGGACCGTTTTAGCTAAACGAGTGCTATAAACCTACTTTTTAACTCAATAATATCACTATTCAATGACTTTTTCTATTTCAGAACGCATGTTGTGTGTTCAAAATGTAAACAAATGGTAGATTTACGCAAAGATTGATCTGTCAGCGAATTGAGCGCAGCCTGATTGAGTTCGCATCGTCCAAACAGGAAGTTTCATCATTCCCAGCTGTAAACTAGTTAGCTTAGCCTGCGAGGTAGGTTGGAAATGTTTCAATATTTAGCTATCGTTTTAATCCTCTTTACATAGCGCCACTTCTGCTTTTATTTTCTGGATTTATTTATGTTTTTGTATTTGAATGTGTTATTCGGCGGGAGTTTTGAAGCTGTAGCTTAAATGTTAGGCCTGTAAATGAGGAACTGACAGAGTAGCTAGGTGCTAAGCTAAGCCGTGTATCTGTTAGTTTGGCCCACCCAACTGTTTGTTTTTGCCCGTGTCTGTTGGTGTTAGCCGCGGCTGCTAAGAGAGAGCTGCCGCGTAACATGAAGCTATGGAGGATCGGAGGCTAAAGCGCAAGAGTCCCCGGACTACCACCAACTCGGCGGGTCACACCGGAGGCTCGGGCCGCAAGAGCAGCGCTCCCTCCGGGGGAAGGCATGCCGGCTACAGCCACAACACGGGGAGCCTGTCCGGCCAGAAAAATAGGAGCAGGAGGTCGTCTTCCATCGTGTCACTCCCAGAAATACGTAAAATAGACTTCGATATTAATGTCAGTGTGTTTTATTCTGATTTTCTTGCAGGGGAGTGAGAGATAATAAAGCGAGACATCCGCAGGGTTCGGGAGGTAATCAGAACCAGGGCCAGGCTGCACCCATCATTCAGCACTCCTTCCTGACTGATGTCTCTGATGTGCAGGAGATGGAGAACGGTCTGCTCAGCCTCCTCAACGACTTCCACTCAGGGAAATTACAGGCGTTTGGTGAGCTCACGGTGGACGCAAGTGTTGTTCACGCACTGAGAACCATTGTGATGTTATTTAGCCATAATCTGCTGCCTTTAGGCAATGAGTGCTCCATTGATCAGATGGAGCACGTCAGAGAGATGCAGGAGAAGCTGGCACGCTTGCACTTTGACCTCTATGGCGAGGTTGATGAGATGCCTGAGGATCAACGGAAAATGGCCTCTGACACCAACATGGACAAGCTGCTGCTTAATGTAAGGCTGCTTTGTTTTGAAAATACCAAACTGTCATTATCAGAACTATTTGAAATTAATTTCAGCTTGCATATTAAAACGGCCACATCTCAGTGTATCTAATGTTACAGTTAGAAATGTCTCTGAAAAGCTACATTACTGCTTAAAAGTTTGGGAATTTTGTAATTTCTTATAATCCTGGTTACTACTCCGTTTCAGCTATCACTAAACTCTGTTATGTGGGAACATTCATGGTTTCTCATGCAGATACAGTAGAAAAAGAAAGATGGACCGAACCAGAACTTTGTCAGCGAACGCATCTGCCAACAGTAATAAGGTCCATAACACCCTCTGCACTGAACTGAATGACTCCCCTGAAACAATGTCAAGCTGAATGGAAACATCACTGATACTAGAGAAAAACCAGCTGATGTCCACATGGCTACCAGTAGCATCCAATCAGCACAAACTCCTTATTTAGGAGGAAACGTAAGTCGGAGGAATCCCCGTTGATGAGAAGGGATTATCCCAACAGCTGCCCATGCTGCATTCAAGTACAGCTCAGAGACTAGGCTCTCGAAGTATCAAAACAACTCCAAAGTGATTTAAGCATGTTTTATTGTTAAATATGGGCAAAGTATTATTCAAACATTTCTAAACATCAACACTGACTGCTTACAAGTGGTTATATTGTTCTGGCTATGTCTGCTTGTACTATTTTTATGTTTTTTGAAAAAATCCAATCAACTCTCCAGTCAGTTTTAGACTTTCAACTTTTTTAAAGTTATAGATCATAATAAAAGTAGGGGTGTAAAATTATCGCGTTAATTGCGATCAATTAATTACAGCCATATTTAGCGCGCTATGTTTTTTTAATCGCGTTAATCTCATTTTTAATATTTAATTTGACAGTTTCTGCATGCGAGTTCCCTTTAAATAAAACCCGTTTTATGCCCCGGCCTTGTTGTGCTTGAGTTGTTCGGGGTTAACCACACCCTGAAGTGGACATCGATTGGCTGTAAACTCATCAGAAGATGACTGGGTTCCATCGTGGTGGGGAGGGCGAGGTGAGGAGGAACGGTGAGTTGCCGGCAGTGTTGCCAACTTTTTGGCGAGTTTTTAGACCCCTCTAGCGATTCTTTCTATAAAAAAAAAAGCAACTAGCAGCAAATCTAGCAAATTTTTATGGGTTTATTGGAAACTTTTGGGTGAAGCATGTAACGCTGTTACTCTTCTCACCGTCTCAGAGCTCCCAGCAAGCAACCAGTCTGCACCGCCCACTGCAGCTCGCCTCCACCCAGCCGCCCAGGTCCACCTGTATGGCAAGCCGTCAGTATCAAAACCTGTAATACGGCTGGATTCAGAGAAGATATTTACCCCACTGCGTCCAGAACTCTAATGAATCGCGCATGCTCGAAGCAGAAGGTTGGAGGCGCCACTTGGGACTAGTCACAAAAACAGCAGAATGTAAATGGCTGGGACTGCATCTGTTTAATCTGTTAAATACAATGAATGACTTCATAAAGCCAGTGTTTTTTAATTACACGTATCAGACTTGTTTTGCCACAATAATGTAAGGAATTTAAAAGAAAATACCTCAAGATGAGGGCTTTTCTTAGCAATTATTAGGCGAGATTAAAAAAGAGATTAATTAGATTAATTAAATACAGATCATAATTAATTAATCTCAATTTTTTTTAATCTCATGATAGCACTAAATAAAAGCAAATTAATTTCAGGAATTGAAAAAGGATTTATTCAGGAAAAAGGTTCTTTGTTTAATGCTGATCGAAGTAAAAAAAAAAGTAATATGTGCATTAGTATTTATTTTTCTCGATAAATATGTAGCGAAAACGTACCGAACCGGGATTTTTGTTTCTGTTACACCCCTAATAATAAGGTATATTTGGTGTTTGAACTATTAAAGGGGCTATATGCAATTTTCTGAAATTTAAACTCGCGACTGACACCTGTGGCCAGAAAACGGAACTGCTCTTCCTTTCTGCTCGCTCTCAGAGCGCGCTCTCGTACGCCGATGGCTCTCAATCTTTGATCTGTTTCGGGCACTTGTCCAGGGTTTAACTTTTTTAGTCTTACGTGGAGTTACTGGTGGTGTAAAAGTGGTCCTGGGTCTCTTCTGTGTATTCGCACAATCCATTGCAAGTGCTGATTAGTGGTGGTGGCAGAGTGATCTGAAACATTTAACATGAACACGCTTGATGTCACATCCGCAGACAGCACGGGAAAATCCGACCCGACATAAAATAGAAAAAATTGGATACAGGCTTATAGGTGCACCCACTGTGAGCTGACAAGGTGTCAGTATGATCATCAGGAGATGTTGGAGTCATAAATGGTCAAATAAAAAGGCTATTGTTACGTTTATTTTGGGGAAAAAGTTGCATAAAGCCTCTTTAAAATAGGCCGTTTGAAGCAATTTTAGACTGTAGGGGGGGCCAAAGTATTTGTTAATTTGTTGCTCTTCGTGGGCAGCTGCGGTCCATAACCCCCATGATTACCGGGGATCCACTGTATGTCAGTTGGGTCATGAAAAACAAAAGATAGTGGAAGGCAACAGGCCACATATCTTGGACACGGGAAGATTGCAAAAAAAGGTGCTGTGGAGAGTGAGTCCAAATTGGAGATCTTCATAGGATTCAATAAGATCAAACATGGCTGAAGCATCATGGCGTCCTGGGGGTCCTAGCATGATGTTTAAACTATTAGGTTTGTCCAGAGAAGAAGAGAACTTAAAGAGCAACTCACCGCACTTTCAGAGTCTTACTCCGCCTACATTTCGGGTTTGAAAAATGCTGCAGAAGGAGGCGATACCTGGCGGACCGAGAGGGCTGGGCGTCAACACTTCCTTGCTATTCCATCTCCAACTGGCAACGGAGGCGTGGCCAGGACTGGGCTTGTTTTACTCCACAGTGCAGGATGGCTTAGCCAGTAGCAATGCCCGGTTCAAATTCAAGTGCAGAGTAAAATTTTAACTTGAAGAGGGCACCAGACTGACTGTTTTTAGTAAAAAATTAATATTTGTACTAAAATACCAAAGATGATGACCAGAAATGTAGACAGCTAGTTATCAGCAAAAAAAGTTTATTTGGGGGTGAGTTGCTCTTTAAGGTAGGAAGACTATAACATTTTAGAATGCCACGCCCTTACTCTGTGGACAGCACTTGATGAATGGGAGTGGTCTGAACTAGAATACACCTTCAGCAGTATTTAGAGACTAAGCACTCAGCTAGTATTGTGGTTATAATAAAGTTACCAGGGGTCTCATTTATAAAACTTTGCGTAGAATCATTACTAAAATCGTACTTAAGCGCAGCAACTTTTTTTAAACTTATGTTTAGTAAGTTTCGAATCTATCAAACTTGGAGTACGCACAGCTGCACGCACTTTCCGCTTTATAAATCCCACTCTCCCTAGAAATGTGCGCAGGTGTTTTTGGATCATATCCCGCCACCTAGACACCCACTTTCTCCCATAAACGTTCCATGCAAAGTGTCTAGTGAATATTCTGCATCCACTTAAGCCAGCTAATATGGGGCGTTTCACGGGTAACCATGGCAACCGAGAGGCGGAGAAAGTAATTCCATAGACAGCTGCAGTCTCGTAGAGGCACGGAAAATTGTTTTAATTCAATCACTCACTCAATCAGCGCTTTACTCAGCCGAATGCAGTCAAATTGCTTCACATTAAAAGACAAAAATACAGTTGCAAAAAGATGTGTGACAAGAAGAGAGTAAAAAGTTAAAAAAAATTTAATGATAAAAGTAGCACAAGCAATAAAAAAAGAAAAGAACAATAAAGTTTCAGTTAGGCCTATTTGATTACTTCTTGTAGCAAGACTAAGACTGGAATTTATTAAACCAAATAAAACTAGATATTTAAAGCCTTACAGAAAAGTTACGTTTTAAGTCTACTTTTAAAAAGTATAATTCTTGCAAAGTATTGATTTGGGGTCACAAACAAATGGAAAAGCTGCAAGTGACGCAGCGTTGATGCAGCAGCGTTCCTGACATAAATAAGAAGAGCGGGGGACGGTGTGCACGGTTCCAGGGGGTCAGTAGATCTAACACCCGGTCCAGTTCAATTCAATTCAATTCAGTTTATTTATATAGCGCCAATTCACAACAGATGTCATCTCAAGGCACTTAACAAGAAGTTCAACACACAGATCTAATAGTACTGCTTTAAGGAATCTACATAGACTCCCCCATCCAGATGCTTCCAGTGGCGTGATCTTTAATGAGCGCCAGCATCCATTGTGCATCATTATGCAGGGGATGCTGCAGTATTCGTCCTTCACACAATTAATTCACCAATAAGTGCAATTTCTATATAATCTGAATAGATAAATACATATGAACATACTGTGATATAATTCTTATGTGCCACACATTTTCATTCAGATTCTCATTTTTATTCTCAGTTCAGAGATAAGATGGGGGGGGGGGGGGGGTCTGCTGGTTGTGTGTCTGTGTGCGCAAAGCTCTACAAGTTTGAAATTGTGGCTTAAATTCACATTTTTGCCATCACTCCTGCTGCGCTGTCAGTGTCCTCTGTGTCCACAAAGTGCGTAAGCAAGATCCTTAGTGTGCTTAAAGCTGTGGGCATTTTTCCGTCACGTTTTTTTCTATAAATCCCAAACTTTGCGTAGAAAGTTGCTTACATGGTTTTCAGACCCCCGTTTTTGTGCCTAAGCAAGCTTTATAAATGAGACCCCACTACAGTCTTATGGATTTGAACCCTATGGAGCTGTTGTGGAACCAGCTTTGTCAGCTTGTGGTAGGAAGGAAGAGTCCATATGAAATTCCGATCCAGGAAGCATAAATTGAAAGCTGGATTAGGGAAGATCTGCTATTGCTACCAAAGTTTTGTTGTTGTTGACATTACTAATTTCTATAACTGTTTAAATTTCTAACCTTGTGCATGTTGTGTCAATTTGATATTGTCTACTAATATAATGCTTGTTTCAGAGGAAAACGAGAACATTTCAACTTAATCCCAAACTTTTAGGCAGTGGTGTACAAATTCAGAGGATTATACACCTAACTCACAAATTACTCTAGATACTGATATATATAGCCTCTCAGTAAATTATTGTACGGATTTAGTTACTTATTCATCAGCCAAAGGAAATCTTTTGGTTTATCCATAATCTAAATAAAAAATATTCTCTCTCTCCACAGCTTGAGGAGCTCAGTTCTTCAATGTATCCTTTTCACATGAAAAACTGCCAAATAGATTGTTTTTATTCTTGCCTTTTAAAGGATTTTCAAGGAGATGGGGCTTGGTACAACCGAAAATTTACATCCACCTTGAACAGAGGAGAATGGTTTCCCTGAGACATCTGTAGGCTTTTCCTACAGTTGTCTAAATGAATGAAGACTTTCTTTTGTTAAAGGTTAAAATCACAAGTGCTTCACCTTGTATCATAGCACTACGCCACACTCATCCCGTAATATTGTTTACCATAACCAATATATAAATCACGGAGTGCTTCACAAAAACCCAGAAATACATAAAAATACACAATAGACAATTAAGAAAAAACTATTTTATAATTATGTCTTTAACTGGCCTTAAAAAAGACCCTGGATTCCACCAATCTTGAGGACCATTGAGCAAAAAACTCTTCCCTTTGTTTTTATTTTTGTGTGAATGAAACCCAGGAACCTGCTAGGGACATATGGATGCAGAGGATCTTTAATATAGTCTATGAAGAGCCAATGTCAATAAAATCATCTTAAATTCCACTCTGAACTAAACCTAAAGCCACTGTAGTTTCATCAAGATTGGAAGGCCAGGTGGAAACTTGTCAAAAGGCTAGCAGCAGCATTTTGAACAACTTACAATCGTTCAAGGGAGGTTTTACTAATAACTGTAAAAAGACGTTAGTTTGTTTGGCAAAGTCTGCTGATATAATTTCCCTCTAAATTACAACCAATCATCATGAGTTAATCACAGCGCCTTCCTAGCATCTCTACCGGGCCATTTCTGAGTACATTACCAAGACTGGTTCTCGGTTGGTTTCTAAAATGGGCCTGTGTAGTGTGCATACCTTAGATGTCCATCAAAATTGCCCTGAAGTTCCGATAGTTGAATCCTGCCTATTATAATCCAATCATAATAAAACAAAAGGATGAAAAATTACTGTAAGTTCAGAATGTGACACAATAGATCCTAGTTTTGCACTATTTACAGTGATGAGCATAAGTATTTGAACGCCCTGCGATTTTGCAATTTATTCCACTCAGAAATTATGGAGGGGTCTAAAATTCACATTCTATGTGCATTTCCACTGAGAGAAAGCATTTTATTTCAAATCCAGGAAAATCGCATTGTCTGATTTTTAAAGAATTTTTTTTTTTTTTTTTTGCTGCACATAAGTATTTTAACACCTGGCAATCAGCAAGAATTCTGATTCTCAAAGACCTGTTACTCTGTCTTTAAAAAGTCCACCTCTACTCCACTTATTAATCTAAATTAGTAGTGCCTGTCGGAGCTCGTTAAAGACAGTCAGACTCCAACTACTACCATGGGCAAGACCAAAGAGCTGTCAAAAGACACCAGAGAGAAAATTGTAGATCTCCACAAGGCTGGAAAGGGCTACGGGGCAATTGCCAAGTAGCTTGGTGAAAATAGATCAACTGTTGGAGCAATTGTTAGAAAATGGAAGAGGCTAAAGATGGCTGTCAGTCTCCCTCAGATTGGGGCTCCATGCATGATCTCACCTGGTGGGGTATCACTGATCATAAGAAAGGAGAGGAATCAGCCCAGAACTACATGGGAGCGGCTAAACGCTATCCCGTCATTGTTTAAATAGTTCAGTGGTAGAGTTGTCAGCCTGCGACGCATAAATCGTTGGTTCGATTCCTGCTTCGCCTGCTACATGGGCATAATGCTCCACCTACCCACTATTGCTGTGGTTACAATTGGAGCTTGCTTCCACTAGTGTGTGAGACTGAATGAATAATGGAGTTGTAAAGTGCTTTGAGGGTCTCACAAAGTGCTATATTAATGCAAGCCATTATTATTATTAAAATCATGCATTGCACCGAAGGTCCCCCTGCTCAAGTCATCACATGTCCAGGCTCGTCTGAAGTTTGCCAATGACCATCTGGATGATCCACAGGAGGCATCGGGAGAAGGTCATGTGGTCAGATGAGACCAAAATATAAGTTGTTGGTCTAAACTTCACTCGACGTGTTTGGAGGAAAAAGAAGGATGAGTTGCATCCCAAGAACACCATCCCTACTGTGAAGCATGGGGGTGGAAGCATCATGCTTTGGAGACAACAGCACTGTATTAAGGAGTGGATGAATGAGGCCATGTATTGTGAGATTTTGAGCAACAACCTCCTTCCCACAGTCAGAGCATTGAAGATGGGTCATGGCTGGGTCTTCCAACATGACAATGACCTGAAGCACACGGCCAGGATAACCAAGGAGTGGCTCTGTAAGAAGCATATCAAGGTTCTGGAGTGGCGTAGCCAGTCTCCAGACCTAAAGCCAATAGAAAATCTTTGGAGGGAGCTGAAACTGTGTTGCTCAGCGACAGCCCCGAAACCTGACAGATCTAGAGAAGATCTGTGTGGAGGAGTGGGCCAAAATCCCTGTAGCAGTGTGTGCAAACCTGGTCAAGAACTACAGGAAACGGTTGACCTCTGTAATTGCAAACAAAGGCTTCTGTACCAAATATTAACACTGATTTTCTCAGGTGTTCAAATACTTATTTGCAGCAATAAAATACAAACAGATTCTTTAAAAAAATCAATGTGATTTCCTGAATTAATAAACAAAAAGCTGTCTCTCCTAGTGTAAATGCAACTACAATGTGAATTTCAGACCCCTCCATAATTTCTAAGTGGGAGAACTTGCAAAATCGAAGGGTGTTAAAGTACTTATGTTCCTCACTGTATAATGATTGAGTACAGCCAATAATCTATTCTAGACTATTTCTATACTGGCTTTTTAACCAGGGATATGTATTGGCAAGGCTATTTTATTTATACCGCACACTTTAAACAGCAGGATAATTCAAGGTGCTTTACATGATTTGGTGATTTAAAAAAACAATGGAAATTAAAAGAAACACAAATTACACATGATACACAATAAAGTAAGAGAAAGATCAATAAAGCAAGAGAGCATGAACACATTTCATACATATGACAATCATTTTATCGAAGGCAATTCTAAACAGATGGTTTTTAGTCTCGATTTAAAGCAGTTCAGAGTTCCAGCAGCTCTACACCCGTCAGGAAGTCTGTTCCAGATAAGGGGAGCATAGAAACTGAAAGCTGCTTCTCCATGTTTAGTTCTGAGTCTAGGGATGTTTGGTAGGCTAGAGTTGGAGGACCTCAGTAGTCTTGGTGGTTGGTACCGTGACAAAAGGTCTTCAACATATTTTGGTGCTAAGCCATGTAATGATTTATAAACTAGTAGAAGTATTTTGAAGTATATTCTCTGAGCTACAGGGAGCCAATGGAGCCTAATTGGATAATGATTTTTTCAAGGCTGTTCTGGTTTAATTTGTGGAATTCAGACATTTCCTCTACATTGTTGTTGATTGGGGATGGCACTGGTTGTGGGTTCGATATTGAGGTACAGATTGACCGTCTAATTGTTAGAATCTTTTCAGTGAAAAAGCCGGCAAATTCATTGCAGGCCCTGGTAGAGTTTAGTTCAGGGGCTACTGTCACTAAAGGATTAGTTAGTCTTTCCACTGTAGCAAATAGAGTCCGTGCATTATTAATGTTTCTGTTGATGATTTCAGAAAAGAACGATTCCCTAGCATCTTTTATAGTTAGCTGATATCTATTCAGTCTCTTTTTGTAGATCTCACAGTGAACCTGGAGTCGAGTTTTTCGCCATTTTCTCTCGGCTCGTCGACACCCTTTTTTTTTTCACTACGTACCAGTGGATTACTTGTCCACGGAGACTTCTTTCTACCTGAGACTACTTTCACTTTAGTTGGAGCAATGGAATCCATGATGTCTGAGGTTTTCGCAAGGAAATTATCTACCAACTTATTTACTGAGTTTGAGTTGGGAGATGAGGGGGATGTGGTGGAAGGATAAATACGTTTAAAGGTTTCTACTGAACTGTCCCCTAGAAAACGCTTTTTTATAATGGTCTTACTGTGGCTGGATAATTTAGCAGAGATGGTACTTTCAAAGAAAATACAGAAATGGTCAGATAACGCAATATTAATTACAGAGATGTCAGAAATATTTAAACCTTTGCTGATAATTAAGTCCAGAGTGTGTCCTTTATTGTGTGTTGGTTGTTTGACATGCTGGATCAGGCCGAAGTTGTGGAGAGTATCATCTAATGTTTTTGCTTGTCTATCTTGGGGGTTGTCGGTATGGATGTTAAAGTCCCCCACGATGATTAGTTGGTCATAGTCGATACATATTACAGAAAGAAGGTCATTGAAATCATTAAAGAAGTTAGAGTTAAGTTTTGGTGGTTTATATAAACTTAGAAATAAAGCTTTGTTAGGCTCATTTATCTGGGTGGCTAGGTATTCAAAAGAATCAAACGTGCCCAGAGTTACCTTTTTAAAAGTTCATTGAGTTGTGAAAAATGGTGGCTACACCTCCGCCTCGTTTGTGTTTTCTGTTCTCGCTTAAGAAATTGTAATTTGGAGGAGTAGATTCTATCAATGCAGTTGTTTCGTTATTTTCATCTAGCCAAGTTTCTGATTTAAAATAAAGGGCGTGTAAATTATGCTCAGTGATGAAGTCATTGATAAGAAAAGACTTCCTGGATAGAGATCTAATGTTTAATAAAGCTAACTTAAGTATTGTGATGATGGGCAGCTGAACCTTCTGACAGGTTATCAATTTGAGATTTTGTTTAATATGAGAGCGTGTGGTTAACAGTTTATGTTTCCTGCTGCTGATAATCACTGAAATCCTAAATTCAGGGGTGCTGGGTGAGTTCTGGGAGATGGTAGGGGTAGATTTACTGCCCGGTTCCCTCAAATATAAAATATCTGTAATAATCAGTTGGGGGAAGCTCCCAGACTTATTGACACTATTGGCACCATTGGCAAGAATCTGGTGATACAATATGTATCACAATAAAGGAGGGACGATACGATATATTGCGATACTATGAGTAAGACCATATATTGTGATTTTTAAAACAAAATTAAACTTTAGAAAAACTGTCCCAGCATTCTAAACTCTCCAAACTGTTTCATATTTTAACACATCCAGTTTTATTACGAGATCTAGTTGATTCACTGGAACGAAAAAGGTTTAAAAAAAGTAATACTTTTTATTTTCTACAAAAATGACTGTCATCATTAATGGGTCCATTCAAATCTAAAATAAAAATCGATACATTGCGTTTGAATATCGATGCAATATTGTGACACAAAATATCGCAATACATGTTGATATTTTCTTACATCCCTAGTGATATCTATAGTGGGTACTTGTGGTTTTGGTGATAAAACAGAATCTGTGCTAATATAACATCTGGCATTTGAAAAGTTTCTTTAAACCCGTTCCTTTACTTGACCCTGCTTTTCCAGCCAGAAACTGAATCTAGCGGACACTCAAGAAATCCTGAGGACGGCCAACGTGTGACATGCGTTCGTCCTCCTCTTTCTACGTTACGGCCTCTGAAACCACGTGTAGGCAATCTAACAGAAGGTGGAGTCGTAGCAACTTTACCTGAGGTTGAATGTATTTTCAGATTAGCTTGACTGGATCCACCAGTTTCCAATCAAAGATGGCATTAACACTGCTATATATCTTATACTAAAGATACAGTAGTTATGTTTTCTATTTATTTTCTCAACATTGTATAAGAATCGCTGGGGGTTTAGGTCAAATGAATCTCCAGCTTCACAATATTTGACATATTTTTGGATTTGGTGCATCCTGTCATGTATGGAACAGCATAGATTCTCACTATTTCATTTATAAACAAACTGCTAACACATCATCTTTAGCTTTAAAATACAACACAAAAGATAATATATAAAGATAATAGATATATAGATAGCTCAACTAAAACTGTTTGTGTGTTACATGGCAGCCCTTCAGTGTCGAATCTATTTGCACATTTCATGAAACATGCTAAACTGACTTTTTTTATTTTTAGATTTCATCTTAACTGCCTTATTGGTTCACAACATTTAATTACTAGGTTTGAGTTGGAGGTAAATCAAATGATGCAGATTTGATTACGATTTATTTTCTTATGTCTAATTTTAACCACTAGATGGGGGTGTTGTCACCTTTAACTTTTTGCTTGCGTTATAAATGTCATGTATTTGACTTTCTCGGCTGTATTTTTCTCATTCACAATAAGATTATTTATCCTTTACGTAATGGATAATAAAGATGTTTTAAAAATAATGAGTGAATTTTTGTGTGATACAGTCCCTTTCAGAAGGTAACAGGTAATTTTCAATGCCATAATAATTTGGCGCTTCTAATGATGTTCTCTTTTTGGGGTAGAATTTTCATACTTAAGTAATTTTTAAAAACGAGAATTAGATCAACAAGTTTGTATTCATTGAGAACATTTATTAATAACATGCACTGGCAAACTTACAAGAGAAGACGCCTGAGCTTTTCCATGTTTCAGTACTTCTTGCACAGACATAAATTAACCAAGGTGAAGTTTATTTATATAGCACATTTAAAAACATCAACCGACCATAGTGCTTCACAAAGACACCCAGTCATAAAATGAGAAATAGATTTTAAAAAATAAGGCACATGGTATGGATCACCAAGAACTACTTATCATCTTATGACAATTAGTCATAAGCTAAAGAAAACATTTAAATGTTTGTAGGGACTGACCAGAGCAAACATTAAATGCCACAGCATTAAGTGTTTTAAGGATGTCAAAGTGGTTGACAGCAAATTTCCTAAACTTACATGATTCAAAAACTGAGGCTAACATTTTCGTTCCAAATAGAAAAGGTGAAAGTCTCCCCGTTAGATCTGTCCCTTTATACCTTTCCATCCTAGCCACACGGTCCCTAATCTCGATATTAAATTGGACTCGGCACTTAAAATGGACTCTCAGGTTAACTCCATAGTCAGGTCATGTTTTTTCCACCCGAGACAGATTTCCAAATTGAAACTTATTTTGATGCCTTCAATGACCTGAAGGCAACCCTTTCTTTCAGAAGTGTAGATTGTCATGCCTCAGCAGTCAATGTCAACTTCTTTAAATGTCCATGAGCAGGTTTCACACACCACACAGTATCTGTAGGCATCAGCAAGATTTAGCCAGAATTCTGGCTCGATATTTGCCAACTTTTCTTGGCAGAGTTGGCGGAGTTCATGAAAACTGTCTGAGTCCCTAAACTTCCAGTACAGTTGAGATCAAAACCATCCCAGCAGCTTTGTACCTGCTTGCCTTATCCATTACAAAACCACTTTTGGTGTGTGTTTGGGATCACTGTCCTGTTGGCGCACCCAACGGCGTCAATGTTTAAACTGTCTAATTGTTGAACTGAAGGAAGAACTTCTTTTTGTACAATGCACCAGTATCACTGCTAGCAAAACACAACCTCAATATGAGGCTTCCTCCACCGGCTCTCCTCTTGGGGGTACAGCCAATCAAGGCCAAGGAAAATGAATGCTGCTGCTGAATTGGCCACTTTTCAAATGGCAGCCAATAACGTGTCAAATAGCATTGTGCCGAAGGATTTTAGTTTTCTTTCAAATATTTTAGATATGCTCTATGAAAAAAACGCACAAATAGATATATTTTTCCTTCCATTTGAAGTTATGTTCGAACACAAAAATCCCTGAATATGTGAATTATTATTATTGGATGGGTGTCCACTGTATTCTCAGGCCTGAAAACCTCACCTTGACTCTCTTAAAGATTCATGTTATCACATTGATCCAGAAATTCAACGTGTCTCTTGTGTGGTCTGTAAAACGTACCAGAAAGAATTTGGGTCGTCTATGTGGGCTGCCGCCAGGTTCACTCCTGCTTTAACGTGTTGATTTTGGCTAAAGAGCTTCCTTCTTGGTTGGCACCCTCTCGGTCCATGCGGATGTAAAACAGGCATATCTGTGGACAGCACCACCGGTGTTCCAGCATATTCCAAACTGTGATCAGCTCTAATCCTGACGGTTCATGGGCAGCAAATTCCTTTCGTGTTATAGGCTCAGTTTGGGTTGGATGGTTTGAATTCAAAGACAGTTTGGTGTTCCAACAGGAAATGGTCCTAAGCACACATCAAAACCAGTTTTGAATGGGTTGAGTTAGCTAACATTGAGGTTTGATAATGGATCCAACCTCAACCTCGTTACTGAAATATGCAGAAAAATGTGCAGGATCCAGGTAATTGAAGCAAAACATATTTTCTGGGAATAAGTTGAAGTCCAATTCAAAGTTTTAACGTTTGCTGCTCTAGCTTTATGATCCAGCTTTAAACAACACTGTTACTTATTAATGCTCAGGTTGAGATGGGCTGTGTGAAGGAATGCCCTCATCCTTTGTTGATGCGTCTCCACGGTTACTCCTTGCACACAGTCAGCAGCTCATCTGGAACAGATACACTCGGCTTAAACAGGCCTGCAGGAAACAGTGGAGCTTCCTGGTGGTTCTGAAGGAGCTCTGTGGTGATGGACCCAAGACGTGCTCCTCACTCGGTGAAGCTCTGGCAGCTCAACGGGACGGACTATGAGGCGCAGCGGATCCCCAAACAGGAGAGTGAGACTCTGTTCAGCAGCTGGACCCCATTAAGCAACAAGCGGAGCAACCTGCAGGTCAGAGCCCACCCCCCCTTTACACAACCAACAGCAATAATAATAAACTCGTCTGAAAATTAGGTTATTTATGAGGTTTGGATGAGTGTTGTAATATCTGTCTTAAAGGGAAGAAAAGCATTGATCAATCTAGTATTTACCTGAATTTTCTTTCTCAGTGTTTCATGAATAAAAAGAACTTTAAAATAAGAAAAGCAAAAAAGAACTGTGCCTTAATGAAACTTAAAAAAACAATATTAGAACCAGGGAGGTAATTTAAGTTGACTGGATCTTTTTATAGCTAACAACACTAATACTATTAGAAATGCTGCAGTTTGTTTTCTCTCGCCAACAGAAAATGTCTTCTAAAGGTTGCGATATAATTTTTTGTTTTCGGTCATTTTGACTGACTGGGTCAGAAAAAATCTGGTCATAATCGTTTTTCTTTGTTTTTTGTTGTGTTTTTTTTACAATTTTTAAAATGATAATGACATGTTCAGTGGTATTTAATTTTCATTCTTTTTTATTAATTTCAAACTGTACAGAGAATGCACATCGTGCAATCACAAACTGAGGAGATTAATAGGCTGCATGTATTAATTATGAATATTTAAAAAAATCCAAAATCAAAGAGACACATTAAGATTTGCATGTATAGATAACACCAAACACAGGGGGATCCAAATAATACATTGACATTTTTAAGCTTCAGCTGGTCCTGTTCTTATTGAACATATTTTGGAAATATCAAATTTGAGACTAGGCTGCATGATAAACTATTGATTAAAGTTCCTTTGTTTTTTAGGGGGGCTAAAATAAGTTAGTCTATAACCCTGGCTAGGTACACACTGGGATTAATAGTAAAAGCCTTGAAAACATCAAATATATTTAATATTAAAATTCAGTCTACCTTAGAAACATTCGACAAACATTTAACAAAACAGAAGTATGTTTTGTGAAAACCAGAATTTCTCTCTATCTTACATCATTTATTCATGACTTTGGTTTAGTAAAGCAACAATTATTGAATATGATGTTTTTATAGCAACCTTGTATGTTAATCAAAGTGGAAAAACCTACCTGATTCTCCAAAGAGTTACTCTGATATCTAATATTTTTACAGTAGACTGAATTACATTGTTCTTAGCTTTGTAGTTGGAAACATGCTACATGCTAATTCTAATGTCTTTCCCCCTTAAAACTTTTTACAATTTTACATCAAAAACCATAGATGGTTTAGATACTAAAAAGAAATCAATGTTTCAGTCAACGTCAATAGTTCCCTGATCACAGTGTTTGGGAGTGATTGAACTTATTTTCCCTTTATCTCCTGTTTGTTCCAAGCTGTTTGAGGAGCGGGTAAAGCTTGTGTTGCATTGGTTTGATCTGTGGACCGACTCACAGAGGAAGCACCTCCTGCACTCTCTGCTGAAGAGCTCTACCAAGTCGCAGCTTAAGTAAGGCTGTAAGGCTCCAGCACCGTATTAAAGTCATCATCAAGTCTTACTCTGAACCTGCAATCTGTTCCTTTTGTTGCACATTGCTAAATCACTGCAGGCACTGCAGAGATCTGCTAAATGAGACGGTCCCTGTGACTCGGGTGGACTTCACAGCTGTGCTGCCTCGGTTTCTGTCCCTCTACGTTATGTCCTTCCTGTCCCCTCGGGAACTCTGCAGTGCCGCCCAGGTCAGTTGGCACTGGAGGGTCCTGGCAGAACAGGTGAGGGGCCCGTCTGAGCTGCATCTGGAGTTATTTAGAGACTTCCTGAACTCTGAGGGGTTGTAGTATTGAAAAATACCTGCTTAAAGACTTTACCATTAATCCATCAATCTGTTTTACATCCATCTGTTTTACTCAACTTCCATCCATCCATCCACCCATTTTATCTAACATCCATCCATCTTATCTATTCATCCATCTGTTTTACTCAACATCCACCCATTTTATCTAACATCCATTCATCCATTTTATTTAACATCCATCCATCCATCTGTTTTACTCAACATTCATCCATCCACCCATTTTACTCCATATCCATCCATCCATCCATTTTATTTAACATCCATCCATCCATCTGTTTTACTCCACATCCATCCATCCATCCATCTGTTTTATCTAACATCTATCCATCTTATCTATTCATCCATCTGTTTTACTCAACATCCACCCATTTTATCTAACATCCATTCATCCATTTTATTTAACATCCATCCATCCATCTGTTTTACTCAACATTCATCCATCATCCATCCATCCATCCATCCATCTGTTTTACTCCATATCCATCCATCCATCCATTTTATTTAACATCCATCCATCCATCTGTTTTACTCCACATCCATCCATCCATCCATCTGTTTTACTCCACATCCATCCATCCATCCATCCATCTGTTTTACTCCACATCCCTCCATCCATCCATCTGTTTTACTCCACATCCATCCATCCATCTGTTTTACTCAACATCCATCCATCCATCCGTTTTACTCAACATCCATTCATTCATCCATCCATCCATCCATCCATCCATCTGTTTTACTCCACATCCATCCATCCATCCATCCATCCATCCATTTTATTTAACATCCATCCATCCATCTGTTTTACTCCACATCCATCCATCCATCCATCTGTTTTACTCAACATCCATCCATCCATCAATCCATCCATTTTTTTATCCGTCATCAATCAATCAATCATTTAATCAATCCCTGCAAGGACAACAACCATTCAGTTCATCCTTTGTTTTTGACACATAAAATTTGCAGGACTACCTGTTTAATGGGTGAAACCTCCTAACTCGTCTCTCCTATCAGGACTGTCTTTGGGCAGGCCGGTGTATCAAGAGAGGTTGGTTCCTTCCTTATGCTCCAGGAGAAAAGGAGTTTGGAGCCTGGAAGAACCACTACATCTCGTGTGTCTCCACACTGGACTGGCTCACTCCTCTGGAGGCAGCCGAGATGTATGGCACCCTCGACCAGCCAAGGATGGGGGTAAAAGAGGAGGACGGGGAGAGGAGCAAGGAGAGGAGGATTAGGCAGAAAATCAAAGAGGCACTAAAGGAGGAAAAGAGTGAGTCAAATTCAAACCTAGGTCTGGATGGTGCTATGACCTGTTGTTCAGTCAGAGGATCTCTAACAAATGTTGTTCTAAACCTTTTACACAATGGTGCTTTAATAAAAACATAAATCTCCATTAAGGTCGCGTCCAGCCAAATTTTTTGATCTTGTAGGTTTTTAGGGTTTTTTTAGTACTTGCATGAAATAATTTTTATTTCTTGTTATTTTGTGAAGCAAAAGGTAAAATTTGAGCTATATGCCAATAATGAACTGCAACAACCAATGTACCTTATTGGGCACCCCAGACCCGCCCATTAAGGTATCGGGCCACCCAAGACAGATTACATTACCTTGTAAATGAAGTTGCAACTATGCAATATATTGACCCAAGACAACCAGTAGAGGGTGTTGTAGGCTATTATTATGGACCTTTGGAGTGAGAAAAGAAGATACTTTGATGCCAAAATGTACTTTAAAGTTTGGTTAGTAAAATCAAGAGCTAAGCTAGCACAAGCAGAGACGATGCTAATACATCAACAATTTTGGAGAGGCAAGTACAACCTTGAGTGACATTCTGGTCCATACTCCATATCAGTCGGTGGTGACATCACAAAGAAAAAAGGTGCTGTGTAATTTTGTAGGCTAATATGAGCATTCAAACGGTAAGATAAGAACTTTGAAAGAATTCAAGCAAGGAAGGAAATTAACAAGGTTTTCAAAAGTCTTGTTGAGGACCATCTATTTTATTGTACAGAGTTTTTTGGCAATATGTGAACTACTCACCCTTCAACAGCTGTTCTTAACCCTTAGATCTATGATATTCACAGGAATGTCCTTGTTAACCAGGAGAGCATGGGGTACTAACCCAAAGTCCGAACGATCCAGAGGTGAACGTTCTCAGACGGACACGGCCAGCTTAGAGTTACTGGTCAGATCTTGGCCATCCCTCTCCTGGCCGCTGAAGACAGCCGAGTCTCCCACTGCCTGTCTCAGTCCACACAGAGGACAACATCTGGATGGAGCTCATATGCCAAGTGTTAGAAGGTGATTTGTCTTGCAATGAAATTCAACGTCCTACAATCTTATAGTCAATACTAAATGATGAAGTAGATGGCGACTGGACTTCTTCTGTTGTTCCTTGACAATGCTATGTTTCTCATCCATAAAGGTTCCTTCAGTTCTAACGTCTACTGAAGCACTTAGGATTGTCATCTCCACCAGTAGAGGGTTTAAACTATGTGAAAATGAGTCATGCTGAAAGTTTATGAACCAATTCTTTTTTTCTGTTACTTTCTTGCCATAAAAGATTGTTTAAGACAAAGGCAGTGTCGGCTTCACTGGCACACACACACACTGCTGCCCTCTTACTGCTCATCTCCAACAAGATTCCTGCTTATGAGGTAAAAAAAAAAAAATGTTCTTGTCTTCTTCGTGTCAGAGCTGTACATTTGATGATGATCTCCTTATTTTAGGTGGTGCTCAGCGGTGTGAAGGCCAGAGTGACCGTGGTTCTGTATGACCATAGATGGACTCTCCCAGCTCTCTTAAACCAGATGGAGAGAGCTGTTTCAGGGCAGCAGGTGCGTAGACTTGGCCTTCTCGCTCCGGGAGGAACAGAGGAGATTTATCTGGTTAATGGTAAGACTTCATTGTGAACAAACTGGTGATATTTACAGCAGCTGTGTCCAAACGGCAGCTGGAAGGTTAAAATGTCTGGTGGTGGAGAAGAATTGAACAGTTTCTCTTGCATTGGTAAAATACTCGGAACAAAGGAATCCTCTGGGCGCATAACAGTTCTTAGAACTATTGACAATGTGATATGTTTGTTTGGTTTTACTCAGTTAGGAAGTTTATTAGGACTCCCTTCAGAGAATGATGGTCTCCAGGATTCTAAAAGCCCTTCGAATGTCACTGAATCATGGCAAACCAACTTTCTACAGCTCTCTTTGTACCTGGATCCTTGTCCTGGCTGACTTCATTGCTATTCAAGCATCACAATGATGCTGCCACGGGTTTCAAATTACCTTTAAGATGTTTCAGCCTCACTGTGAAAGGAAAAACATCTGTATTTTCACCAACTTAGCACGGCCCAGCAGCAAGCATGCCATCATGTCCATAAAGATTTAGCTTATCAGTCGAAGCCAATCCAAAGTTCATCTTACGTGCTATTTATGGCCCTTGGCCTGATTTTGCGCCTCCCTCAACCTCCACTGAATTCAATTCAATAATACTTTATTCATCCAGTGCAG
This sequence comes from Valencia hispanica, assembly GCA_963556495.2. Classification (NCBI taxonomy): domain Eukaryota; kingdom Metazoa; phylum Chordata; class Actinopteri; order Cyprinodontiformes; family Valenciidae; genus Valencia; species Valencia hispanica. The sequence goes on from OY747723.1 coordinate 3,911,899, forward strand.
TAGCACTGTTGCCTTGCAGCAAGAAGGTCCTGGGTTCAAATCCCAGCCTGGGGTCTTTCTGCATGGAGTTTGCATGTTCTCCCTGTGCATGCGTGGGTTCTCTCCGGGTACTCTGGCTTCCTCCCACAGTCCAAAAACATGACTCTAAAATTGCCCTTAGGTATGAGTGTGTGTGCATGGTTGTTTGTCCTGTATGTCTCTGTGTTACCCTGCGATGGACTGGCGACCTGTCCAGGGTGTACCCCGCCTCTCGCCCCCTGACTGCTGGACATAGGCACCAGCCCCCCCGCAACCCTGCATAGGAATGACGGGTACAGAAAATGGTTGGATGGATGGAAAGTTAAATGTTGTTGTAACTCATATCATCCAAATATCTTCAAAGAGTCCTTGAGGAACGATCTCCAGTAGCAGTCAGACTTGCAACAAATCTGAAGAAGCCTCTGATTCAAGACTGTTGCTGTATGAGTCTCATGACCATCATGACATGGTAACAGCTCAATATTCAGGCAGCAGAGATATTGCAGAGACAATATTCCATCCAGGATGTAACTTATCCTGGATGGCACCATCACTTGCTTGGAAACACTGCTTCCCCCTCGTCTTTAAAGAGTAACTAAACCCCAAAACAACTTTTTTTTGCTTCTAAACTGTATAAATGGGTCTTTACCAATGCAATTTTTCAGTTTCTGGGATTTTTTAAATATTTTGGTGTAAACTTGTTTAATTCTACACTTTTTGGTCTAAAAACGTCTTAGTGCTGCCCTCTTAGGGTTGAACGGTGGCTACTGCATTTGGATTTTGTGATTGGTGGAGAGCGGTACATCTTTACGTCACAGGCATTGACTGTGTCACAGCAGTCATGGTCTCACTGACACGCCCGTGGGTTTGGGTATAAAACTATCAGACACACCGGCCCGGTGGTGAGTTTGGAGTTGGATTGCGTTTTTCAGGTTACTATTATTATCACATTAGCACTTAGACCCACTGGACCCATCCTGTCTTCCTCTGCCTCGGCAGCAGCGCCGGCCTCGGGCTGTGCTGACTCAGCGCCCTGAGCCAGCGGCTCGAATTGATACGGCTCGCGGCCGCTGGGCTCCATAAAGCCTCCCACTACCCCTCTACCTCCGGTGACGACGGAGGAGATCCGCTGGCTCAGGGCGCTGAGTCAGCGCCGCCCGAGCCTGGTGCTGCTGAGGCAGAGGGAGACAGGAAGAGTCCGGTCTCTGAGTGGTAATGCTAACATAGGCTAACGTTCAAAACAGATGAATGTTGATCAGATCGATCAGTCGCAAAACTGCCAACGTCGGTTTGGTCACTGTCCATGTTTCAGTGTCACATTAAGTGAAGTGTCACTGTCCTCCTGACCACACCCCCACGTCCCCCCCTCCTCTCATCCTCCACACTTGGCCACGCCCCTCCGTTCTTTCTGGCTCTGCCCACTTTGTAGAGTTTTCAAATGTTGTCTGGGGGCGGGGTTATGCTTTTTCATGGGGTTCAGTTCCACTTTAACCTTTGTTTCAGCGTATGGTTAGAAAGCTGGGCAGAGAGATGTTGGAGTTGAGGATATGATCCTTGCCCTATATGGTGATGGAAAAGAAGATGAGAGATGAACTCCAGAACAGAACAAACTTGGACCGTCTGGAGTGGGTTGAAGCATACAGAAAAGAATAACAATAACCTCCATTGTCCCTCACTGGGGAGATTTAGGTGAATGTTTTTTCAGTGGATTTTATTTCCTGACAAATCTAAATCGTAAAATTAATAACAGTGAGTACAACATAAAGTATTCATCTTTTCAATTTTAATTTGACTCTAAGTAGAACCTCAAAAATCCAGCATCGTGGATCTACCCATTCAATAAACTTTAGAAAAATTAGAAAGCAGCAAAAAATAAATTCTGTTTGGGACACATTCATTTCCCTAAAAAGTCAAACTAAATCGGTTTAATTAAATATTGCATGTTAAGTTTATTGTTGAGCAGATAAAAATAACAATGCAATGGCAATAAAATTGTTTTTTAATTGGGTGAAAAAATGTGTTATAGTGGCCCACCAGTACTTCCAGGTAGATGATTTTGACCGATGTGGCAAAAGGTTTGTACACCTCTGCTCTAAGCTAATCACATGGAAGCTATGAAGTTGTTCAGTCTGTGTCATACTGCGTTTGTTGTAAAACTATAAATATTATAGGGTGCTGCTCACCAGCTAACTGTTAGTTTCCTCACAGTCTCTGAAATCCCTGTAAATATGAGAGGTTTCTGCACCATCACCATCAATTTCAGCCCCACTCTGGAACTGATGATGGACTGATGATGATCTGAAGCCTGGAGTTGTTTGCTATGAGTCATGCTGCATATATTGTAATATTATATGACTCCTCCAACTCATCACTATATAATGCAGACTTTCCATACTCTCTTAGGAACCATATGTGAAGTTTGTTTGGATTATTTGTTCCAGCTGCTGCTAAAGCAGTGTCTGGTCACTAGCTACTTACATTGAAGTAAGAACGTGTGTATTAGGGGTGTAACGGTACATGTATTCGTATTTTTCTGGCACGGCCCTGTCGGTTCGGTACGCCCGTATACCGAACGAATCCAGCTGTTTTCTACCTGAACACATGCAGAATGTTTATGTGCAAAACTCAGAGTGCAGAACAACGTTCCGCAGAGAAACTTTGGAACATGACACCAAAACATAACAGAGAGGACTTCCAGCTATCACCAAACTCTGCTACTTGGGAAAATTAATGGTTTTTTATCCAGCTACAGTAGAAAAGGAAAGATAGACCGAACCAGAACTTTGTCAGTGAACGCATCTTTCAACAGCAATAAGGTCCATAACACGCTCTGCACTGAACCGAATGATTCACCTGAAACAATGTCAATCTGAAGGGAAACATCACTGATACTAGAGAAAAACCAGCTGACGTCCAACATGGCTCCCAGTAGCATCCAATCAGCCTAAACTCCTGATTTTGGAGAAAAAGCAAGTTGGAGGAATCCCCTGATAAGAAGGGGTTTTTTCCAACAGCTGCCCATGTTGCATTCAAGTACAGCTGGGAGACTAGGCTCTCGAAATATCTAAACTACGCCAAAGGGATTTAAGCATGGTTTATTCTCAAATATTTGGAACGTATTATTTCTAAACATTAACACTGAACGTTTTCAAGTAGTTATGTTAATTTTTACTCTGGCTATTTCTGCTTGTACTATTTTATTTATATATAGAAGATCAAATCTCAGTTCTATTGTTTCAACTTTTTTAAGTTATAGAACATAATAAAATCAATTTAATTTCAGCAACTGAAAGGAAGAAATTCAGGAAAAAAGGTTAATGCTGATCAAAGTTGATTAAAGTGTACCGAATATGTACCGAACTGGGACTTTAAAACCCCGAACCGTGATTTTTGTCTACCGTTACACACCTAGTTACAACTAATAAAAAAAGACCAAGCACAAGTTGTTAAAGATAAATCTCAAGAGATATTGGATATCTCTTGAAATAGTAATGTGATTTAGCATATCACATCAACCCTACACTGGATCTCAGGATAATGGAACCATTGTTACACAAAATGTGGCTCTGTTACCCATGCACATGCATTTATTCTCAAATATGGCCAAAGTATCATTTAAACATTTCTAAACATTACCACTGACTGTTTTCAAGTGGTTATATTGTTTTCTACTCTGGCTATGTCTGCTTGTACTATTTTATTTATTTTAAAAAAATCCAATCAAATCTCCAGTCAGTTCTATAGTTTCAACTTTTTTAGGTTATAGAAAATAATTATTTCAGGAATTGAAAGGAAGGAATTCAGGAAATCTTTTCTTTGTTTAATGATGATTAAGGTAAAAAAAAGAAGAAAATAGTCATATGCATTTGTGTGTATTTTTCTTGATTTAAGTGTACCAAAAAGTACCAAATTGTGACTTTAAAACTCCAAATACGTACCAAACGGTGATTTTTGTGTTCTGGTACACCCCTAGTGTGTTACATATCATTACAGTAATATGGTGTTTTTAAGATTTCTTTGTACTTTTGTATGATTTCCGTACCTCTCAGGCTGTATTCTGTCCGAGAGTACTGTATCATCTCCAGTTCACCGGGAATTCTGGGAAAAGTTGTGTGCCTTGGTGGCGCCAGATCAGGAAGGAGGCGGCATTGACATTTTCTGCCCGCTGGCTGCATCTGGTAGAACCTATGTTTGAATATTCAATCATTTTAATCTCTCAAGGAACCTAAATTCATTGTTTGACTCGTCACAGCATCAGGACTTGCTCTGATGTGGAAGCTTTCCACTCTGACCGGTCTGGCAGTTCGAGCCCCTTTGGGTCTCGCCACAGGAAGTTTCCAGAACAGTGAGTTACCGCGAAAGACCAACAATACTTGTTGTTTCTTGTAGCTGATCTTGTTCTTTTTTGGGGGCTGATTGTAGTCCTAAGCGAGTGGTCCGGTGATGAAGGTGGTGCTGCACCTGTGGAGCAGGACCCCGCAGCTCCAGCTCTACACTACATGTCTGACGGTGTGCTGTTGGGCTGGTGTAGGCAGGCTCAGTGGATGGAGGAGATTCTGGCCCAGCTGCGGACGTCCATGGAGCTCCAGCTTCAACAGGCCAGTCTTCAGGCCAGAGGCAGAGCTCTGGGTGAGCTTTGAGTTCAATGAGGACTCCAACTCTTCTTCGATTGAGCCTAAACACGTCTCTGGTTCATTTCCAGGACTCTTTCTTTGGGAGAACATCTCCCTTGATACGCTGTGTGTGTCCAGGGAACTCGGTGAAGCCCTGACAGAAGGACTTACATCTCTAAGTAGGCAGAACGAGGTGAGAACTGCTGTACAGAAGTTCATAGGGAGGCAATGGGATGAAGAAAAGACAATGTGAACGTTAACCGTTATCTGTCCTCGCACCTACAGAGCCGACCTGTGGAGTTTCTATCCAGCTTCCTGATGAGATGGAGCAAAGAGTACAGAGAGAGAAACCAAGCAGCAGCAGGTGGTTCATCTTCAACCCAGGAAGACTCAGAAACCCCTCCGGTCCCACTACCAAAGCTACCTCAGGTTTAAACTGTTTGAAACCGTTCTGTAAAGACGAGACTGGACCCAAACATAACCAGACATTTACCTGTTTGTTTCCCAAAGACGACTGTAGATTGGAGATGTTCAGTTGGAAGAGAGGTGCTCCACAGCGAGCGCCTGTATCTGGGAAGGCTGAGAGCTGTGCTGAAGGTAAAAATGCAGCAAACACAAAGCTCCAGTTCAGAGAGTCAGAACCACAAAGTACATTATTATTATGAAGCAAAGATTTTTGACTTCTGATCTAAAGTTTTAAAGATCTCAGTGCTGCTTTTGACACAGTCGATCATAATATTCTCTTAGAAAGGCTTGAACATGTTGCAGGGATCAAAGGAACAGCACTAGGCTGGTTTAAATCATATTTGTCTGATAGATTCCAGTTTGTTCATCTAAATGATAAATCATCTTCACTCTCAAGGGTTACTTGTGGAGTTCCACAGGGTTCTGTCCTTGGACCAATTCTTTTCACCATATATATGCTTCCAATTGGTAGAATCATTAGACAGCATGGGATAAATTTCCACAGCTATGCCGATGATACACAACTATATTTATCCATAAATCCTGATGAACCCAGTCAGTTAGGTAGATTACAGGCATGTCTGGAAGACATAAAAGCATGGATGACCCTAAACTTTTTGCTTTTAAATTCTGACAAGACAGAAGTTGCTGTCTTTGGACCAGAAGTTCTTAAACAGAAACTGATTAGTCAATCACTTCATCTGGATGGCATTAAATTGGCCCCCAGTAATAACGTAAAGAACCTCGGCGTTATTTTTGACCAAGACTTGACATTTAAATCCCATATTAAACAGGTTTCTAGGATTTCCTTCTTTCACCTCAGGAATATTGCTAAAATTAGAAACATCCTGTCCAGGAGTGATGCTGAGAAACTAGTCCATGCATTTGTTACCTCAAGGCTGGACTACTGTAATTCTTTACTATCAGGAAGTCAACAAAATGCCATTAAAAGCCTTCAGTTGATCCAAAATGCGGCAGCAAGAGTTCTGATGAATATTAAAAAGAGAGATCACATTTCTCCTGTTTTAGCTTCCCTTCATTGGCTCCCTGTTAAATCCAGAATAGAATTTAAGATCCTTCTTCTTACATACAAAGCCCTTAATAATCAAGCTCCATCATACATCAGAGATCTAATTGTTCCATATGTTCCTAAAAGAGCACTTCGCTCTCAGACTGCAGGTTTACTTGTAGTTCCTAGGATCTCTAAAAGTAGAATGGGAGGCAGATCTTTTAGTTTTCAGGCTCCTCTCCTGTGGAACCAGCTCCCAGCTTTAGTCCGTGAGGCAGACACTCTGTTTACTTTTAAGGCCAGGCTTAAAACTTTCCTTTTTGATAAAGCTTATAGTTAGAGTGGCTTAGGTCATCCTGAGCTATCTCTGTAGTTATGCTGCTATAGGCTTAGACTGCTGGAGGACAGACTTACCAATTTTCTTCACTCTGCTACTTCCTTTTCTCCTACGACTCTCCAGTTGTATTACAGTACATTCTGTTATTTCGACTGTTAACTTTGTTTTCTCTCAGTGTTTTTCTCCCCATCGAAGATACACCTGGTCTGGTATCCTGCTTGGCTGCAATGCCCTGTTGGACGGGGGTCATCGACTGGAATGATGCTCCCAGTAACTGAACATCCACTGTGTCCTGTTATCAACTTTTTCCTTTCTGTAACATAGAAAGTTCTCTTATATCGGATCTTCTGTTCCTTCTGTGTTCTGCTCTGTCTTCTCAAACCCCCAGACGGTCGTGGCAGATGGCCGCTCCTACTGAGCCTGGTTCTGTTGGAGGTTTCTTCCTGTTAAAGGGGAGTTTTTCCTCTCCACTGTCGCTACATGCTTGCTCAGTATGAGGGATTGCTGAAGGATTGCTGTGGTTGGAAATCTGCCCAACCTCACGCCAATGACTGACGCAATCTGCTGGGATTCCTTAAATAGGAAACTTTTTAACTGATTGGAATGTTTGTATAATTGTATTGAAATGACTTCTTGTTAAGTGCCTTGAGATGACATCTGTTGTGAATTGGCGCTATATAAATAAACTGAATTGAATTGAATTGAAGTTTTCAACTTAGAAATAAAATACAGTCTGATGTCCATGATATTGTCTGTGTTTCTGTTTTGGTTGTTTTCTTTTGAACATAATCAGGTATATTTCATAAGATCTGTTGTAGAATTTCATTCTCAACTTTCTTTCTTTCTTTTTAGCTATTTATTTTATTGATACGATCCAAATCCAATTCATTTATGAAGCACGTTTAAATAACACAGCAAATTTATCCTAAATATGTTACAAAAATGAAAGAGATAAAAACATCAAATACATCAAATAAATGAAATCACTCCTAAAATAGAACAGAGACAAATAACTCACACGAGGAAACTTTTGAACAAAGTGGTTTTTAAAAGAGACTTATTCATGTTCTTATTGTTTTTGTTATTATTTCTGTTATTCATTAATTTATTTTAAATTATTTTTTAATTTAGTACCAAATGTTTTATTATTTGCAATATTTTTCTGTGTTTATTAATTCACAAATCTATAATATGTAATTTATTTAATTATTTCTTTATTTTTATCAATTTATTGATTGATTGACTTTATTTGAGTTTGTTTTGATCTGTCCTGTATGTCTTTATAAGATTTATGGAATGTTTTATTCTTACTGACTAGCTTGTTCTTGTTCAAATTTCATTTTAATTTGTATGAATGAATCAATTTTCTAATGACCTGTTTTATTGTATGTGAAGGTGTACCAAGAGCCTCTTCTGGCAGCTTTGAACTCCAACCGGGCAATCCTCAGCTACGCCGACATCCAGATCATCTTCAGCCCTGTTGCAGTGATCCTGCAGCTGAACAGGTAAACCGTTAGATGTACTCAGATGATTTATTGTTATGTATTCCTGGAGTCAGCTGTCTGTCAGGACCAGATAGAGTAGATCAGCATCTGTGTTCCAGTGTGTTTCAGGCTGATTTACAGGCCAGGCTGCAGCTCTGGGGTGCAGAGCAGTGTGTTGGAGATGTGTTTGTAAAGCTCTGCTCCAAACTGAACATCTATACGAACTACCTTAATAACTACATCACCACCATCCACACCATTGATAAGGTAAGGACAGTATTGCCTTATTCAAACTGAAAAAAAGGCTCCAGTCTCCTCCTAATTGTGTCAAACTTGTGTGTTTAAGTGCAGGGAAGCTAAACCTGCTTTCCGGGCTTTTCTGAAGAGAGCGGACCGGACTCTGCCGACACACATGCTCAGGTAGGACATGCTGGTTTTAGGAAATTCACTTTAACACTATAAATAATTGTGTTTTTAACAATAATGTCATCAAAGGAATCATTTATCATATGTACAAAAAGCTAATGGTGAAGGAAAGCTAGCATCACCTTGAACACACACTGGGACATATGGTGTAAAAAAAAAAAAACATCCAAAACCAGCGCCCCCTAGGGGTGATGGTGGGCCAGACCTCTGTTATTGGTGTATTTCTGTGTTAAGTCTGCAGGAGCTGCTGCTGTGTCCAGCGTGGCGAATCCAGGAGTACGTTCCTCTGCTCCAAGCTCTGACCCTACACACACGACCCGGTCACCCCGACCACTCGGACCTCTGCTCCGCCCTCAACACGACGCTCCGGTTCAGAGAATTTATCCAGAAGGTAAAGGAGCTGGGATCCATGTAGAGGCTCCTACAGGGTTTCATTCGAATATCGAAATGACTTCTGTGGGGTTTTTTCTCAGTTGAAGAGAAACTCCGAGGCTGACAGGCTGCTGGAGGCGACGCAGACACTAATACAGGGATGTCCGGTCTGAAAACACTGATGAGCTCTCTATAATTCTTTTAAAAAGAGCACACTTTGAATTATCCCTTCTTTATATCCTTCTTTATTCTATTTATTATATACTTGAGCAGAGCCTCATTGAAGGAAACCGGCAGCTGATGATAACTCAGGACGCCATGCTGCTCAGGAGTCCAGATGAACAGATCCCAGACTCACTCAGGTAATGAATCCTCTGTTTCCATGTACAGTATAGAAGCCCTCTGCAGAGCTTACGCCCGTTGCTTTGTTGCATAATCAGGACCTTTGAGCATGTGTGCGACGTGGGACTGTTCCTGTTCAACGATGCTTTAGTTTTGACCCGGAGAAAGCTGCAGCACACGCCCTTCACCGTGGCTCATCGGAGCACACACACTTTCCTGGCCTCTGTGGCTCTCAGCAGTCTGGCTGTCAGAGAGATCCTCCACACACGCTGTGAGTTTGAACGCAGTCGCAGAACCTGGTTAGCTTCAATTTGAACAACCCTCACGATCACATCCACTGGTGTTTGTCCTCAACTGCAGATGTGTGCCATGCCTTCGTCCTGGACGGGCCGCACCGCTCCTGGGTTTGTGCAACAGAGCGAGAGGAGGAGAAGGAGAACTTTCTGTCTGTGCTGCATTCAGCTATGAACTCCTGCCTGACATGATACCATTGAAGGCAACACAGCATCTTATTTCCCAAAGATAGGCCTCCTATGTACCAAATATAGGTTTACTAAATAGGATTCCTATGTACCCAATATAGGGCTCCTATATAGGGTTTCTATTCACCCCATATAGGGCTCCTATGTACCCAATGTAGGGTTCCTATATAGAGTTCCTATGTACCCAGTGTAGGGTTCCTACGTACCCAATGTAGGGTTCCTAGATAGGGTTCCTATGTACCCAGTGTAGGGTTCCTATGTACCCAGTGTAGGGTTCATATGTACCCAATGTAGGGTTCCTATATAGAGTTCCTATGTACCCAGTGTAGGATTCCTATGTACCCAATGTAGGGTTCCTAGATAGGGTTCCTATGTACCCAGTGTAGGGTTCCTATGTACCCAATGTAGGGTTCCTAGATAGGGTTCCTATGTACCCAGTGTAGGGTTCCTATGTACTCAATGTAGGGTTCCTATATAGAGTTCCTATGTACCCAGTGTAGGGTTCCTATGTACCCAATGTAGGGTTCCTATATAGAGTTCCTATGTACCCAGTGTAGGATTCCTATGTACCTAATGTAGGGTTCCTAGATAGGGTTCCTGTGTACTCAGTGTAGGGTTCCTATGTACCCAATGTAGGGTTCCTATATAGAGTTCCTATGTACCCAGTGTAGGGTTCCTATATAGAGTTCCTATGTACCCAGTGTAGGGTTCCTATATAGAGTTCCTATGTACCCAGTGTAGGGTTCCTATATAGAGTTCCTATGTACCCAGCAGAGGTGGAAAGAGTGCTGAAGATTTGTACTTAAGTACAAGTACTGTTACATTGTTTAAATTGTTCTTAATTACAAGTGAAAGTACTGGTGTTAAAAAATACTTAGGTAAAAGTACAAAGTATTAATTACTTTTTAACTGTCTGATGTTTTATTGCATAATCAATAACAGACATTTGATTCAATTCACCTGTATAAAATATCTACGTTCAAAGCACATTTCTCAGATGAACAATGTATAGAAAAACTGCAAGAAGGAAATGGTTTTGTAAAGAAATGTAGACATAAAGCAGAAATTTTGTTTGTTAAAAGAATGACAAAAATGTTTTTGAACCTGCATAGAACAGTTTAAACTTTTCCCAATACACTGCGAACAACAGGCAGGTAAGTGTCATACTAGCCTATATTTAGAAAACATTTCTAAAAATTATAATTAAATAATGCTTTCATCCACGAGCGCACGATAGCTAACTTCCATCGTGGCGACTTACCTTAGCCAAACTAATAAACTTAACACACATGAAAAATAAGAAAGCAATATCATACATGTACAGTTTTAAAACATCCCAATGTATTTTGTCAGATTAGATGCTGAAGTTTTATAAGCTGATTTGATCGTAGAGGTCAAGCAAAGTTTGTAGTGCATCTGAATGCTGTCTCCTTTTTTCCTTCTGTACATGAAAAAAGTCCTCCAGGTACATCATGGGCACTCGGACTCGTCCTCCGTCTTTTCTCCATCATTTCCACTGTTTACAGTGTTGTCTTCTGTCTCCATTTTGGCTTCTCTGCTCCTCCTCTTTGCTGCGCTGTCTACGTAGTCGCCTCCAGAAACCTGTAACTGCTGCTGCAGCGGAGTTGACTTTTCGTTACGTCTTGCATTAATTAGCGCCAATTAATCATGATCGGAAGGTCTTGTTGGTTAGAAAGATGTGGATGAAAGTATGGTCATCTGGAGGTGCAAATTGTTGGCGTACTCGGTAGCGATTTATGATTTTAAAAGTAGCGAAGTAGATTACATGGTGTAAATTGTACTTGAGTATGAGTAAAATTACACACATGAAAAAATACTCTTAAAAGTACCCAAAACATCTACTTAATTACAGTAATGTGAGTATTTGCAATCCGTTACTTCCACCTCTGGTACCCAGTAAAGGGTTCCTATATAGGGTTCCTATGTAGCCTACCCAATGTAGGGTTCTTATATAGGGTTCCTATTTAGTCATCTATGGAATTTAAGGTTTATTTGGTCGTCCTTTGTATAAAATATAGTGATGTTTTAAATAATGCAACATAGAGGAAAAAATATGGAATCCTGAACCACATGAGACAATCAATACTGTGGTAAATGAATCCTTTGAGACAGGTTTAAACATAAATGATTCCTTTTTAATTTCCTAAACATTGTGTTTACATATTCTTGCCTCAACATCAAGTGAATCTATGTATTCTTTTCTCAAGACTGAGTACCATTAGATTCCTTCCATAATATGTAGTAATTTCATATTTTGTATCACAACTGGGTAAGTATATTCATATTTTATCCCTAAAGGGGGGGTATTATGCTTCGTCCATGCACATATTACCCTTGTATAGCACACTCCAATAAAGTTGTCACCCTGCTGCTGAGACTGCTGAAGGAGGAGCAGCCTCTCTATGTCCCTCTCCCGATTTCCCCTCACTTTTTCTTTTCTGTTTGCTTTTCTTGTTTTCTTTTCTTAACTTTTTCTTAGTTAATTTATCTACCCAGCCCCTGGAGTTACTGTATTGAACCAGATCTCTTCTTGGATTACTTTTTTATGGACTTATCAACATGGCTTTTTACTCAGCTGAGGATTTTGAAAAACTGCTCCACAGAATTGAGGGCATTGAAACGAAGCTACATCGTATGGAAATTAATTTTGATCTCCACACCGATAATGGAAACGACACCACTTTACCGTTGAATACACACACGGAGGAACAGCCTCGCAGCCCGATGTTACATCGGTCTAACCGTGTAGCAGAGACTCCCTCAGCCAACAGGCGCCTGAGCGGTAGAACTCCGCACTCTTATGAAGACTGGCCAGCTTTAAAACGCACGGAATCATCAACCCCAGCCTGTTCTCTGAGGAGGAAAAAACAAAAGAAACTCCAGCACAGAGAAAGCTCTGAACCCAGACCTGCCACTTCTGCTAAAAGTAAACAAAAGAGGTTTCAGGCAAAAACAAGAGATATTTCTCCACCTGGAATCCCGCTGAATAACAGATTTGCAGCCTTGAGTTTCCCGAAAGATGACGCAGCCCCCGGGACCAGTCAAAGCCACCAGGAGAAACCCAGCCGCATCAAACGGACACATAACAAAGTAAGAGCCCCCCCAGCAAAGACTGTTATCATACAAGACTGATCAATTAATGGAATTGAGGCTTTTTGTAGCAAGAACACCAGAGTTTATAGCTGCTACAAAAATACAGTGAGAGAAATATCAGAAAAAAACTCCAGAACATTTTGGACCAACATCCTACTCTGGAAAAGCTCGTCATTCACGCTGGATCAGCAGATATTGCGATGAGACAATCAGAGATTCTGAAGAGAGACTTTTCTGATCTCCTACAGAAACTTGATGGACTTAACATAAACATCCTCATCAGCGGACCAGTCCCTGAAGGCAATGATGAAAGATTTAGCAGACTCCGCATGCTCCATAAATGGTCGAAGAAACAATCAGCTGAGAAATCGTTCACATTTATTAATAATTTCAAACTATTTGGAAGTGCTAATCATCTGTTCAAAGAAGGGATAGGTTATCTGAACAAGGCCGGAGTAAGGCTGTTGGCAGCAAACATTTTCTCTTATCAAAATCAGAAAGCAAAACACTTGCTCCCAAAAGCTGACCTTGAGGCGCCCATGGATATCAGAACAAAAACACCAAGTCATGATGACACCACAGGACCGAACAGATAAACAACCATCAGAGATTAAGTCTTCATCTTCCTGTCACTTAGCCACATCAAATGATTCTCCATTTAGAAACTTTACAGACAGACTGAACGAGCAAATCAAATTTGCGACACAATTAACACCTAATCTTAGACTACACCAAACCCCTGGGACTAGTGTCAATAAGTCTGGGAGCTTCCCCCCACTGATTATTACAGATATTTGATATTTGAGAGAACCGGGCAATAAATCCACCAGAACTCCGGGAAGTCTTTTCTTATCAATGACTTCATCACTGATAATAATTTACACACCCTTTTTTTATCAGAAACCTGGCTAGATGAAAATAACGAAACAACTGCATTGATAGAATCTACTCCTCCAAATTACAATTTCTTAAGCGAGAGCAGAAAACACAGACGAGGTGGAGGTGTAGCCACCATGTTTCACAACTCAATGAACTTTAAAAAGGTAACCCTGGGCACATTTGATTCTTTTGAATACCTAGCCACCCAGATAAATGAGACTAACAAAGCTTTATTTCTAAGTTTATATAAACCACCAAAACTTAACTCTAACTTCTTTAATGATTTCAATGACCTTCTTTCTGTAATATGTATCAAGTATGACAAACTAATTATTGTGGGGGATTTTAACATCCCTACCGACAACCCCCAAGATAGACGAGCAAAAACATTAGATGATACTCTCCACAACTTCGGCCTGACCAAGCATGTCAAACAACCAACACACAATAAAGGACACACTCTGGACTTAATTATGAGCAAAGGTTTAAATATTTCCAACATCTCTGTAATTAATATTGCGTTATCTGACCATTTCTGTATTTTCTTTGAAAGTACCATCTCTGCTAAATTATCCAGCCACAGTAAGACTACTATAAAAAAGCATTTTCTAGGGGACAGTTCAGTAGAAACCTTTAAACGTAGTAAATAAGCTGGTAGATCATTTCCTTGCGAAAATCTCAGACATCATGGATTCCATTGCTCCAACTAAAGTGAAAGTAGTCTCAGGTAGAAAGAAGTCTCTGTGGGCAAGTAATCCACTGGTACGTAGTGAAAAAAGAGAGTGTCGACGAGCCAAGAGAAAATGGCGGAAAACTCGACTCCAGGTTCACTGTGAGATCTACAAAGAGAGACTAAATAGATATCAGCTAACTATAAAAGATGCTAGGGAATCGTTCTTTTCTGAAATCTTCAATTCAATTCAGTTTATTTATATAGCGCCAATTCACAACAGATGTCATCTCAAGGCACTTAACAAGAAGTCATTTCAATACATTTATACAAACATTCCAATCAGTTAAAAAGTTTCCTATTTAAGGAATCCCAGCAGACTGCGTCAGTCATTGGCGTGAGGTTGGGCCCCGTTGATGCAGACTTTCCAACCACAGCAATCCTTCAGCAATCCCTCATACTGAGCAAGCATGTAGCGACGGTAGAGAGGAAAAACTCCCCTTTAACAGGAAGAAACCTCCAACAGAACCAGGCTCAGTAGGAGCGGCCATCTGCCACGACCGTCTGGGGTTTTGAGAAGACAGAGCAGAAACACAGAAGGAACAGAAGATCTGATATAAGAGAACTTTCTATGTTACAGAAAGTAAAAAGTTATTAACAGGACACAGTGGATGTTCAGTTACTGGGAGGATCATCCCAGTCGATGCCCCCCGTCCAACAGGGCATTGCAGCCAAGCAGGATACCAGACCAGGTATATCTTCTATGGAGAGAAAAACACTGAGAGAAAACAAAGTTAACAGTCGAAATAACAGAATGTACTGTAATACAACTGGAGAGTAGTAGGAGAAAAGGAAGTAGCAGAGTGAAGAAAATTGGTAAGTCTGTCCTCCAGCAGTCTAAGCCTGTAGCAGCATAACTACAGAGATAGCTCAGGATGACCTAAGCCACTCTAACTATAAGCTTTATCAAAAAGGAAAGTTTTAAGCCTGGCCTAAAAAGTAAACAAAGTGTCTGCCTCACGGACTAAAGCTGGGAGCTGGTTCCACAGGAGAGGAGCCTGATAACTAAAAGATCTGCCTCCCATTCTACTTTTAGAAATCCTAGGAATTACAAGTAAACCTGCAGTCTGAGAGCGAAGGGCTCTGTTAGGAAAATAAGGAACAATTGGATCTCTGATGTATGATGGAGCTTGATTATTAAGGGCTTTGTATGTAAGAAGAAGGATCTTAAATTCTATTCTGGATTTAACAGGGAGCCAATGAAGGGAAGCTAAAGCAGGAGAAATGTGATCTCTCTTTTTAATATTCATCAGAACTCTTGCTGCAGCATTTTGGATCAACTGAAGGCTTTTAATGGCATTTTGTGGACTACCTGATAGTAAAGAATTACAGTAGTCCAGCCTTGAGGTAACAAATGCATGGACTAGTTTCTCAGCATCACTCCTGGACAGGATGTTTCTAATTTTAGCAATATTCCGGAGGTGAAAGAAAGAAATCCTAGAAACCTGTTTAATATGGGATTTAAATGTCAAGTCTCGGTCAAAAATAACGCCGAGGTTCTTTACGTTATTACTGGGGGCCAATTTAATGCCATCTAGATGAAGTGATTGACTAATCAGTTTCTGTTTAAGAACTTCTGGTCCAAAGACAGCAACTTCTGTTTTGTCAGAATTTAAAAGCAAAAAGTTTAGGGTCATCCATGTTTTTATGTCTTCCAGACATGCCTGTAATCTACCTAACTGACTGGGTTCATCAGGATTTATGGATAAATATAGTTGTGTATCATCGGCATAGCTGTGGAAATTTATCCCATGCTGTCTAATGATTCTACCAATAGGGAGCATATATATGGTGAACAGAATTGGTCCAGGCACAGAACCCTGTGGAACTCCACAAGTAACCCTTGAGAGTGAAGAAGATTTATCATTTAGATGAACAAACTGGAATCTATCAGACAAATATGATTTAAACCAGCCCAGTGCTGTTCCTTTGATCCCTGCAACATGTTCAAGCCTTTCTAAGAGAATATTATGATCCACTGTGTCAAAAGCAGCACTGAGATCTAACAAAACCAGAACAGACACAAGTCCATTATCTGAGGCCATGAGAATATCATTAGTAACCTTCACCAGTGCTGTTTCAGTGCTATGATGAGCTCTAAAACCTGACTGAAAATCTTCAAACAGCTCGTTATTGTTTAAATGCTCACAGACTTGATTAGCAACTGATTAGTCAATCACTTCATCTGGATGGCATTAAATTGGCCCCCAGTAATAACGTAAAGAACCTCGGCGTTATTTTTGACCAAGACTTGACATTTAAATCCCATATTAAACAGGTTTCTAGGATTTCCTTCTTTCACCTCAGGAATATTGCTAAAATTAGAAAGATCCTGTCCAGGAGTGATGCTGAGAAACTAGTCCATGCATTTGTTACCTCAAGGCTGGACTACTGTAATTCTTTACTATCAGGTTGTCCACAAAATGCCATTAAAAGCCTTCAGTTGATCCAAAATGCGGCAGCAAGAGTTCTGATGAATATTAAAAAGAGAGATCACATTTCTCCTGTTTTAGCTTCCCTTCATTGGCTCCCTGTTAAATCCAGAATAGAATTTAAGATCCTTCTTCTTACATACAAAGCCCTTAATAATCAAGCTCCATCATACATCAGAGATCTAATTGTTCCATATGTTCCTAAAGGAGCACTTCGCTCTCAGACTGCAGGTTTACTTGTAGTTCCTAGGATCTCTAAAAGTAGAATGGGAGGCAGATCTTTTAGTTATCAGGCTCCTCTCCTGTGGAACCAGCTCCCAGCTTTAGTCCGTGAGGCAGACACTCTGTTTACTTTTAAGGCCAGGCTTAAAACTTTCCTTTTTGATAAAGCTTATAGTTAGAGTGGCTTAGGTCATCCTGAGCTATCTCTGTAGTTATGCTGCTACAGGCTTAGACTGCTGGAGGACAGACTTACCAATTTTCTTCACTCTGCTACTTCCTTTTCTCCTACGACTCTCCAGTTGTATTACAGTACATTCTGTTATTTCGACTGTTAACTTTGTTTTCTCTCAGTGTTTTTCTCCCCATCGAAGATACACCTGGTCTGGTATCCTGCTTGGCTGCAATGCCCTGTTGGACGGGGGTCATCGACTGGAATGATCCTCTCAGTAACTGAAGATCCACTGTGTCCTGTTTTCAACTTTTTACTTTCTGTAACATAGAAAGTTCTCTTATATCGGATCTTCTGTTCCTTCTGTGTTCTGCTCTGTCTTCTCAAACCCCCAGACGGTCGTGGCAGATGGCCGCTCCTACTGAGCCTGGTTCTGTTGGAGGTTTCTTCCTGTTAAAGGGGAGTTTTTCCTCTCCACTGTCGCTACATGCTTGCTCAGTATGAGGGATTGCTGAAGGATTGCTGTGGTTGGAAATCTGCCCAACCTCACGCCAATGACTGACGCAATCTGCTGGGATTCCTTAAATAGGAAACTTTTTAACTGATTGGAATGTTTGTATAATTGTATTGAAATGACTTCTTGTTAAGTGCCTTGAGATGACATCTGTTGTGAATTGGCGCTATATAAATAAACTGAATTGAATTGAATTGAATTGAGCAACAATTTTCTCAAGGACTTTGGATAAGAAAGGAAGGGTAGATATAGGCCTGTAATTCACTAAGTCATCTTGATCAAGGGAAGGTTTCTTGAGTAAAGGTTTAATTACAGCTATTTTAAATTCCTGTGGTACGTATCCGTTTACTAAGGATAGATTCATCATGTCCAAAATGGGGCCAGGAACCAAATAGAACACTTCTTTAAATAATTTGGTTGGGATTGGGTCTAACATACAAGTTGAAGGTTTAGATGAGGCTAATATTTTTGATAATTCCGAAAGCTCGACTGAATCAAAACAGCCTAAGCACAACTGAGGTTCTACAGTTCTTTCCGATACTGCCTCATTTACTGAGGAAGAAGTAATCATGTTTGGGAGGATGCCAATGATTTTATTTTTAATAGAATTAATTTTATTTATGAAGAATCCCATAAAATCATCACTGCTGAGAGCTGGGGGAATAGTTGGCTCAACAGAGCTATGACCCTGTGTAAGTTTGGCAACTGTACTAAAAAGAAACCTAGGATTGTTTTTATTCGCCTCTATTAATGATGAAAAATATGCTGTTCTAGCTTGTCGAAGGGTCTTTTTATACAGCAATAGACTGTTATTCCAGGTTAAATAGGAATCCTCTAGGTGTGTAGAGCGCTATTTTCTCTCCAACTTCCTAGTATTCTGCTTTAAAGTACGCAACTCTGCGTTGAACCAAGGAGTCAGCCTCCTATGGCTAGCCACTTTCTTTTTTTAAGGGGGCGACACTATCTAATGCCAAACGCAATGAAGACGTAACGCTGTGAACAAGATCATCAATTTCTGAAGGGTTAGAGATAGAATTGCTGCCATCCACTGTGTTACCCTGAGACACTAAGGAAAGTAAGAATGGAACAGATTCTTTAAAAATTGTTACAGCATTGTCTGATAAAGCTCTACTATAATGAAATTTTCTTTCAGTTTTAAAATGGTCAGTTAAAGTAAATTCAAAAGTTATTAAGAAGTGGTCAGACAGGACCGGGTTATGTGGGTGGACTGTTATTTCCTCACACTCAATACCGTATGTCAGTACAAGGTCCAAAGTGTGTTTGCCCGAGTGGGTCGATCCCTGTACTTTTTGAGTAAAGCCAATTGAGTCTAAAATAGCATTAAAGGCTGCATTTAGGCTATCACTTTCAGTATCCACATGAATATTAAAGTCCCCCACTATAATAACCCTATCAGTATTTAATACTAAATCAGATAAAAAATGTGAGATCTGATCCAAGAATTGAGAGTAAGGGCCTGGTGGATGATACAAAACCACAAACAAAAATGGTCTTAATGTTTTGCAACTTGGATGAGGAAAATTAAGGGTTAGATGTTCAAAAGAACTGTAGCTATCAATTGGTCTGGGACTAATTAGTATATCAGAACGAAAAATGGTTGCAACTCCTCCTCCTCGCCCAGTATTTCTAGGAATGTGAAAATTTGAATGACTGGAAGGAGTTGACTCATTTATACTGACATAATCCTCCTGCTGGAACCAGGTTTCTGTGAGACAAAGGAAATCAATGTGATTATCACAAATCAAGTCATTTACTAACAAAGTCTTTGAGGAGAGAGATCTTATGTTTAATAAACCACATTTAATAGATTTATTTTTCTGTTCAGTCAAAGTTGTATTTATTTTTATGAGATTTCCATAATTTGCTTTTGTTGTCTTAAATTTTAATCCATTTAATTTTGGCCGTGGGCAAGACACTGTTTCTATAGGGTAATGGGGGGGGTAACAGTACAGAAGCAGCAGAGAGGTGGGTTAAACTACGACTCTGCTTCCTGGTCTGGACCCTGGGTTGTCAGTGTTTTGGAGGATCAACAGAAACATTAATAACGCACGGACTCTATTTACAACAGTGGAAAGACTAACTAAGTCTCTAGTGACAGTAGCCCCAAAACTAAACTCTGCCAGGGCCTGCAATGAATTTTCCAGCTTTTTCACTGAAAAGATTCTAACAATTAGACGGTCAATCTGTACCTCAATATCGAACCCACAACCAGTGCCATCCCCAATCAACAACAATGTAGAGAAAATGTCTGAATTCCACGAATTAAACCAGAACAGCCTTGAAAAAATAATTTTCCAATTAAGCTCCTCTTCCTGCTGTCTTGATATCCTACCCACAGCTTTTCTAAAGAAAGTTCTTCCTGTTATTGGTTCTGATCTTGTTCAAATAGTGAACTCATCCCTCCTGTCAGGTGTCTTTCCCCCAGGCTTTAAAAACAGCAGTTATTAAACCACTGCTAAAGAAGAAGAATCTGGACAACACGTTAATGCAAACCTACAGGCCGATCTCTAATCTTCCATTCATCAGTAAGATTATTGAAAAAGCTGTGTTTCAGCAGTTAAATGGCTTCATAACAATGACAAACCATTTTGATGTTTTTCAGTCTGGTTTCCGTGCTCACCACAGCACCGAGGCTGCCCTTGTCAAAGTATTCAATGACATCCGCATAAATACAGACTGTGGTAGAACCACAGTGCTGGTTCTGTTGGACCTCAGCGCAGCATTTGACACTGTTGATCATGATATATTACTGGAACGACTGGAGAGCTGGGTCGGACTTTCTGGTACACTGCTTGAGTGGTTTGAGTCTTACCTAAAGAACAGGGACTTCTATGTTTCAATAGGAAACTTTTAATCAGAACGAACAGAAATCACATGTGGGGTGCCCCAGGGCTCCATCCTGGGGCCCCTCTTATTTAATATCTACATGCTCCCACTAGGCAAGATAATAGCAACCAATAATATTAGCTACCATAACTACACGGATGACACTCAGCTTTACATTACAATGTCACCAGGTGACTCTGAACCCATTCAAACCCTAAATAAATGCATTGACCAAATAAATGGTTGGATGTGCCATAACTTTCTCCAGCTGAATAGAAACAAAACTGAAGTAATTACTTTTGGACCCAAAGAGGAACGATCAAGAGTCAGCACACAGCTTCAGTTAATACAGCTAGAAGCTACTGATCAGGCAAGAAACCTAGGTGTAGTAATGGACTCAGACCTGAACCTCCAGGGTCACATAAAGTCAATAACAAGGTCAGCGTTCTATCACCTGAAGAACATTTCTAGAATAAAAGGACTGATGTTGCAACAGGACCTAGAAAAACTCATGCATGTGTTTATCTTTAGTCGGATTGATTACTGCAACAGCATCTTCACAGGTCTGCCTAAAAAGTCAATCAGACAGCTGCAGCTGATCCAGAACGCTGCTGCTCGTGTTCCTCACTAGAACCAGGAAAGTAGAGCACATCACCCCAGTTCTAAAGTCCTTACACTGGCTCCCTGTAGCTCAGAGAATAGACTTCAAAATACTTTTACTAGTTTATAAATCATTACATGGCTTAGCACCAAAACATGGAGAAGCAGCTTTCAGTTTTTATGCTCCCCTTATCTGGAACAGACTTCCTCACGAGTGTAGAGCTGCTGGAACTCTGAACTGCTTTAAATCGAGACTAAAAACCCTTTTGTTTCGAATTGCCTTCGATTAAATTATTGATGTCATATGTATGAAATGTGTTCATGCTCTCTTGCTTTATTTATCTTTCTCTTACTTTATTGTGTATCATTTGTAATGTGTGTTTCTTTTCCTTTTAATTTCCATTGGGTTTTTTTGTTTTTTAAATCACCAAATCATGTAAAGCACCTTGAATTACCCTGCTGTTTAAAGTGTGCTATACAAATAAAATTGCCTTGCCTTAAGTCTTTTTAAAAGTCTGTATTATATATTCAAATCCACCTTAAAAAATTGACTTCCGTATTGGACGCCTTGATTTTCGCGTGCCTCTCTAAGACCCTCCTACTCTTTCTGACACTCCCCCTTCAGTTTGTCACATACCGTGCATCATCGCAGCATGCACGGAGTGGGAAAATAAATCCCACAAAAGACCCGCAGCTGCAGCTGGTGTGTTATAATTACTGCGCCTGGGATTCAGCCGGAGTTGTGTGAGGTGGGTAGGGGTAGGGGAGCTCTGCAGGGGCGAGGCTCTCGGCTGAGTATGTAAGGTCAGAGGAGGAGATGGGTGGAAAAGGCGGGGATAGGTGGCCGCAGGTGTTTCAGTAACCACGAGAACTACCAGCAGAGACTCAAAGATTACTCTAACATGAGTGAATGGGTCAGAGCAACACTCCAGGTATGTTTTTAATGAGGGAAAGACATGTTCTCAGGATATCAAGCTTCAGAAAGTCCAATTTGCATAATACCCCCCCCTTTAAGAATGGGCAATCTGATATTTTTTTAATCAACACCAGGTTTAATAATTGATTCTTCAACAATGAAGGATTTCATTTAATCAACAAAAATGACCCCATATGTTTCCTCATTAATGAGTACTTTGATTTTTTTTACAATGAAATTATTCCACACATTATTTGTGCAACAATGTATGTATTTCGTCCACAAAATTTATTCCATATTTTTTCCTCAATTATGACTATTATATATTTTTTCCTAAGGGTTAAATTATTCCATAAATTCTCTCTAAAACTGTAAATCAGCTGCATGGAGTGTCTCTGGGGGGTTGCTCTGGCGGTCATGGGTTACTGGCCTAGTAGCCGTGCTGCTCTTGGGTGGGTCTAGGGTGGGCTTGGGTCTTTGGTGTTCTGGGGCACCACGCCCCCTGGCTGTGGTCCTGGCTGGGGGTCGGCCGGTGTAGGTGTCTCTGTTGCCGGTGCCTGTGTATGGGGGTCTGGTTCGGCCGGTGGCCGACGTGTGCTGCCGTTTTTTCCCCCGTTGTGGGCTGGTTCTCATTGCCGATGTCTGGATGGCGTCCCGCCTTGTTTGTGTGTTGGGGTGTCGGGCTGGTGGCTGCGGTGGATGGGTGGCATTTCTGGACCTGATCAGTTTTTGGGCACTGGACATGGCTCCTGGGTCTTGCTCTTTACGAGCCGGGAGTATTTTGGTCAGGTGTGTTACCAGGCTAGCTATTGGCCATCAAGGGTTGGGGTCCGGGAGGAGGAACAGGCGGTCTGATCGGGGCCCTGGGCTGGTGGGCTGCTTCGCCACTGTGTTGGCTTTGGCGGTCTGCTTGTCTCCATCCTCGAGGGTAGGGGGACCACCTCCTGGGTCCAGGGGCTGGTTGCTCTTCTGAGGTATCAGTACCTGGTTCTGGGAGTATAGAGTGTGTATGGGGAGTATGAGTGGGTGTACAGCATCATTTTTTGTGTGTCTTGGTGGCCAGATGATATTGTATGTGTGTAAGAGGGATGGAACGCATTACTGTATCTGTATGTTCCTGTGTATCTGTCAGGTTCGGTCTAGGGCTGCCTTCTGGCCTGGCGCATCTCAGGCCCCCCACCAAATGAGAGGCCTATTTCCCCTCTGTCACACCCTGCCAGTGACTGATGCTTCTACCCGCCGGTGCGTTGGTGGCTCTCTGTGTCTGGGGCCTGGTGCTCCGGTGGCATGCTGGTTCATCCCTGGTGCCCGCCTGGCCGGGCCTGAATAGACCAGGGTGTAGGTCGGCCGCCGTGCCGAACTGGCCCCGCTTTGTGAGGGGCTGGTTTCCTGTACTGTATGTTTCGTGCTTGATCGGATAATTTGTGGGTTTGGTTGACCTTGGTTGCATGCTTGGTGCTCTGGGGTGTATAGGAGTGAGATTCGGGAGCTGGTTGAGCTCGGTGTCTGGGTGTTGGCTGGTCTTGGCCTGGAGATGCCGTCCATCCGCTGGGGCTATTGGCATGGGGCGGGTGGGGCATTGGGATGTTAGCTGTGGGGATTGGGCTGGGGTGGCGGCGGCGCATGTCGGCCATTGGCTGGTCATAACCCCTGCGGCCTGGTGGCCCTCGTCGGCCGGTCCCTGGTTGGGTCACTGCTGGGTGGTGGGGCGCCCTCGGGCCTCAGGGCCCATGGCTGGATCCGCCCTGGCCGGTTGCCGGCGAAGCCTGTGGGCTTGTTGCTCCAGCCCCTCAGGCCCCTGCACTGTAGCTCCTGGATGTTCCCCTAGGGCTCTCCTCTGCTCTTCTCTTGGGGGTTGGGTCAGCCCTTCGTTGGTCCGCCTGGGGTTCCTGTGCTCTGCAGGTCCTTTGGGGT
Source organism: Valencia hispanica (assembly GCA_963556495.2). NCBI lineage: Eukaryota > Metazoa > Chordata > Actinopteri > Cyprinodontiformes > Valenciidae > Valencia > Valencia hispanica. The sequence continues at coordinate 3,935,784 of OY747723.1, forward strand.
TCTATGGCTCCGATCTCCTTTGTGTCTGCGTCGATTCCTGGGAGGTGGATCGATGGCTCCTCACACCAGCTATTAAACACTCTTATGGAGAAACCTAATATACACCAGCATGCTCATACACACACAGGTTTGGGGATTCAGGTGTTTACAAATGCATTCTTGGGCTGAGGTTACTATTACTAAATCTTGTAATAATCGGTACCATGAGCTTTTCAGTGACGCTGTTATTGTATTAATATGTCTATTTGTGTGTTGTGGTTGTGTAGTTCTCCGTTTGCATTGTTTGATTTGTTTATTGTTTTTTCCCTCTCCCTGCCATCCTGCGGGTGTGTAGGTGGAATGGGATGTTTTCTTGTGTTTTCTTTGTTCCCCTTCCTCTCTTATATCTTCAACTCACCCTCTCCCTCTTAACCTCTTTTTTCAGCATCTCTCCATCTACCTGCTTTCGTTCCCTTTATTTTCTGTCTCCGTGTCCCTGGTGCATAAAAGAAAAACCACAGTAATTTCTAATAAAGATTTCTCACACATATATATCAAGTGGAGTACTATAGCAAAGTCTGTAGTACTCCACTTGTGATAATAAATCTGTCGGTCTACTACTTGGTACTCAGACACCAATTTTGAGCTCCACACTGCCAGACAAGACAGACATCAAAAAAACAAAAAAAATGTAAATCAGAAGTAAACTAAAGATTTGTCTTCAGTATCCATGTGTTTACCTTTTAATATCAATAAACGTTATATATTTTCCATATGTTTTGGCGCAACCAACTTTCCTGATTAGATAAGAACCATTTCACCCCATCGAAGTATAAAAGGTTTTTATTGTAATTAAAAATAACACGTCACATTTTAATATGAAGGAGCTGCATTACAGCTCATTAGTTCTGTACATTATTGCCACTGTTTGACAAATATTCCTGCGTCCCATCTCCAGCATTGAATAAATGCTTCGTCCTTTATCTGCATCTCACAACTGAGACGAATACAGTAAAAATATACATACAATTTTTATTTAACAAATACATATCATTGCTTTTAATGTAGCATTCCTTGTTCAGCTCATCCTCACATAAATACATCTGTTGCAGCAGATAATTAGTTCTCAGTGATTAGTGGGTTAGTGGCACCAGAACAGAATGCAGACACAGGAAACAGCTGCACCACAGATGAAGATTTGGTGAAATGGAACACTAAATTCAGCACAATATATATTCTGTCTGTTCTAATCTGTTCAATGTGGAGTAAAAGCGGTGCTGTCACAGCCTCCGGTTCACCAGATTCGGGTTGGTTTTAGATTGATATGTAGGCGTGCGTGAGACTGGCTCTCTTCCTGCTCCAGGAGCCGGTGACGGTTGTCCCGGGATTATCGTGGGGTTGTTTGTGCCTTTCTGGGAGTTGAATCCCTTTGGTTTGGGAATCCTTGTCGGTCCTGGACGTCGGAATGCTTCTAGAGGTATCTGCTGGAAAAACATATGAATGAACAAAGACAATTTGGCAGTTTAACCCCTCTGAGAGTTTTGTTTTTGTTTTTTTGGATAAAAAAGATGACATACTTAAAAAGGTCAGGCTAATTTCTAAGCTTTGTTTTGAGTTATGGGATGTTTATAAAGTTACACAGTCAAAAATGTATGGGTGTTTATTTTTCTTAGTCATATTTTTACCATCTTATTCATTCATTCATAAACGTCACAGTTTACAAACTGGCTAGCCGGTTAGCTTCAAACTAAATATTTAACTCAGAGCTAAATATTTAGCTAACATTCAAATTTCATCCATCCATTATTTATACCTTCTATCCTATGCAGGGTTGTGTGTGTGTGGGGGGGGGAATCATTTGGTGAGAGGCAAGGCGACACAAAAGCACACAGGAAAAACAACCATGCACGCAAAACACAAAGACCTAAGGGCAATTTAGAAAGGCCAATTAACAAGTCACGGGACTGTGGGAGTACCCAGAGGGAATCCAGGCATGCACAGGGAGAACATGCTAACTGCATGCAGAACCATTCGGGATTTGAACCCAGGACCTTCGTGCTGCAAGGCAGCAGTGCTACCAACTGTGTGTAGCCCAATATATGTGAAATCACTTGCAGATTAGGGGAAGTGGACTGTCAAAATAAAAGCTGGATCTGGGAAACCTTTAGATGAACTCCTGCTGCTGGTGCATCACTGTTGCTGTAAATCAATCAGTAAATGTCTTTATTATCGTTAAAATGCCTCATCCTGTGTTTTAGGCTGAAATGTGGAACATGTTGGGAGGAAAATAAACAATGGTAAACTGGTGAAATGAACAACCGGCAGTTTTTACAGAGGTTCACAAGACCCAGCTTTTATTTTGGTTGTCCATTTCCACTTATCGGTAAGTAAATTAGCATACTAGCAGGTTTAGCTTTCTATCTAAATATTTAGCTTCAAACTAAATATGTAGCTTGTAAACTAATGATTTAGTTTGAAACTGTGACGTTTAGAAACAAATAACATAGATCCAAATATGACTTCGGGGAAAATAATTGCCCCAATATTTTTCTGTCATGACAGCCTAAATAACACAAATTGTTGCTGTTCATTTTTGACTGTAACTTTGCAAACGGCACCCCATATTGAGTCGTTTTCTAAAATGTGTTGCAGTACCTACAAAAACCACTAGGTGGAAGCAAACCACTCTTTGTTTATTAAACGTGATCACATTTTCTAAAGGAATGCATAATGCGTTACTGTGAAGTGGAAGAACATTAAAACAGTTTTAAATAGTGTTTATGTCTAGTGTGTAATGCTACACACACCCCTTTACCTTTTACACGTAAATGAAATCCAGTTCAACCAACTGAGAGGTTTGGCCACTGGTGAAACAAAATCACAACAATTCCTACTTGCAGCTTGCAACAAGACATTATTAAAACTGTATCTATATAGCATCTTAAAAGATAGATCACAAAGTACTGTACAAATCGTGCAGAGGATGCAACAAACATTTAGAAGAAGGTATGCTTGTAACATGACAGAATTTGATGCTAGCACTTCCCTTTCTAAGGTGAAACACAGTGAGGGCAGCATCATGCTAAGGGGCTATGGATGCTCGCTAGAGTGGATGGGACGAAAAATGGAGCTAAATCCTGACAAAAAGAGAGAAAACCTGTCTGAGGCCAGAGAAGACTTGAGACAGGGGTGAAGGTTCATGGATTAGAGGAAAACTGTTGACAAAAATGGTTTATTTATCCCAAAAGGGAGATTAAACGTCATGGTAACTCATATCATCCAAGTATCTTCAAAAAGTCATTGTGGACAGGAAGGATCTCCACTAGCAGTCAGTCTTGCAGTAAATCTGAAGAGCCCTCTGACTGAAGACGGTTGCTGTATGACTCATCACATGCTAACAGCTTAATTTTTGGGCAGCAGAGATGGTATTCCAGAGTTCAGGTGCTGCATGGCACAATCAGTTGCTGGCTAGCACTGCTAATCCACCTCATTAGCTTTTACCGCTCCTCTTTAAATCTCCGTCTGGACGCATGGTGAGAAAGCCAGACAGAGAGACGTTGGAGTAGGGGATATGATTGTTAACGTTTATGATGGATGGAAAAGATGGTTTAAACTTCCTCCTCCTCTCTCTCCTCTTTGGTCCAGCTCTGCATCAATGAAGCCTCCTTCTCAACTCCTCTGGGATTTGCGGTCGTAGTTCAGGTATTGTTTGAGCTATTCAACTGCTCCCAGGTGTAAAAACAATCCCTTGTTGCCATGGTTATGCACCATATCAACTGTTCGAAAGTAAAAAAAAAAAAAAAAAAGCAAGAGCAAAAAGTCCCTCCTGCCAGAACCAGAGAGACATGGAACGCCCCAACCAGAATAAAGTCTCTTGCTCCAATTCAATCTGACTGAGCTTCATCTGTTTTCCAAAGCAGAATGAGGGCAGAAAATCTTACTTTTCATAAAAAACCTGGGAGAGACATATGCCAAACGTCCCACAGCTGTAGCTGTAGGAGAAGTCAGTTGTGGTAGCAGAGACGTGTCCTAACGGGAGGAGAAACAAGCTTTTGACCATTAGCGGAGCACGGTCGTCTGACATATCGGGCAGCTCATGTTCTCAAACAACCCACCGCTCCATTTAGCACGCAATCACACCTTAATCAGCGTGTTTACGTGTGCAGCCTCCTGGCAACACGCTGATGTAAATCTTTTTTTTTTTTTTTTAAGCGTATCCTGTTTATAGTGAGCCTGATAGGACGCTTGCAGTTACACAGCTTTGCATGCTCAGCCATGAACACAGAATACGGGACTCCTTCATCATGTATTTCATTCTAACTGATTCATGAGGAGAGTCATAAAAACAGCTCCTATATGAACGAGACCACAGTTTATGTGCTCGAAACTCTGAATAACTTTTAGGAAACAGTCATGGGTAACACTCATGTTAAGAGTTATCATGGGGAATGCAATTGGCACAAAGCACAACTTCCTTCTCAACCACTTTATTGCAGCCTCTTCCTTTTCCTCTGCACACACTTCTCTGGAAATGTTTCACCCTCCTACAGCTGGAACCAGACATTTACACACCCCGAAGGAAAAGACACACACATCTTTTTTTCCCCATTGTCTGAAGTTACATCAGACCTAACTTCTCTTCTTTGCCACAGTAATGAGAGAAGAGTTTTATCTATTAATATTTTCAAGATCTGAAATTTACATACAGAATTACTATCTCTTTAAACAATGGAGGGACAGCCCAGATGATGATGTCATGGCTTTTGGAACTTGTGAGTTAATTGGAGTTTCATCTGTGGATGTATTCTAAGGCCACACTTTGAGCACCCTGCTTTTTGGGTCAACACGAAGGGAAGGTCAGAAGAAATGAGCCAAGATCTCGGGAAGAGAATCCTGGAGCTGCACCAGTTTGGTTCATCCTGGGGAAGAACTTCCAGATGCTTGAAGGAGCCGCTTTCAGCTGTTCAAACAATTATTCAGAAGTATAGACATGATGGGAACGTCCAACCATCATAGCACTCAGCAAGGAGACGGGTTCCGGTCCTAAATGAGCGAATCGACCCCAGATCAAAAGCCGTAACCAAGTGAAGATGCTGCTAAAGCTGGTAAGACAGTCATTATTTACAGTGAAACGTGTCCTGTACCAACAGGGGCTGAAAGGCCGCCCAGCGAGGAAGAAGCCATTAGTCCAAAAGAAAGATAAAAACTCAGACTGCAGTTTGCACATGAATACAGAGAAAAATACCTTCATTTCTGGAGACATTTCCTGTGGTCTGATGAAATGTAAGTGGAACTGATTGGTCATAACGACCATCGTTACATCTGGAGGAAAAACCTGGAAGCTTGGGACCACCATCCCTACTGTGAAGCATGGTGGTGGCAGCATCATGATGTGGGGCTGTTCTGCTGCACTTCATAAAATAGATAACATCATGAGGAAAGAACACTGTGTGGAAATATTGAAGCGACATCTAAAGGCATCAGCCAGGAAGTAAAAGCTCTGGTCTAAACGTGTCCAGATGGACGACCCTACAATCCTGACCCAGTTCCACCGGTTCTGTCAGGAGGAATGGGCCAGAACTCCACCAAACTATAGTGAGAAGCTGGTGGAAGGAGACCTGGAATGCTTAACCCAAGTTATCCAGTTCAAAGGCAATGCTAGCAAATTCTGAGGAGATGTATGTAAACTTCTGATCTTGAAGACATTCCTTCTCTCATTGTTGTGGCTCCGACTGTAGACAGCTCCATCTGAACCAATCATGTTGCAGGATTCAAGGTACCTGAACATCTTTGGTTTTACATTTTCATCGAGGGGGGAGGGGCTTGTTCCCCCTGACAGTCCATGTTCCAGCGGTTTTATCCCACATCCACAAAGCAGCCGCTCCCATGTACCATGAAATCCCGAGGAACTGCCCATATTGCCTCGGAGACATGCACGCTAACATATTCCGGATAAGTGTTGGTTAATGGGCCAGAAAATCCAAAGTGGCTTCACGACATTGTTGAGTTTACACCAATAAAAAAGCGAGATGGTTTGGTTCTGTTTCCTCTGCTGCTGCTGCTGTAGCAACCAAACACCAGCTCTGTTTTGGTGCTCGTCTTGCAGTCTCTATGCTGCATTATTATGACTTTTTCTATTCTGCTCTCAGGATGTTTGAGGTATTTTTATTAATAACACGCATCATCACTCTGAGGTATTTATTTTATTTTTTAGAGCGACAACCTTTCAGAAAGTCACATTATCGCTTTCTGCAAACATTTATCTTCCTCGGCTGAACCCGAGGAGCTCGGTTTATGAATCGGATAAGTCGGGAGTGAGTCAGGGGGGTAATTGAGGTCGCAGACGGACGGACGGCTCAGCTGCTGCTGCTTAATCAAATGCTTCTCTAATGAATAGCATCTTGTTTGGACCCGAAGTCGTTTCATCGCACCCAGACAGCTTTGGATCTGGTTTCCACAGCTGCGCCTCTTGTCACTCCTTCAGTTTAATACTTTATTTCATCATCTCGTGATTGGTGTGTGTGTGTGTGTTTGCGTGTGTGCGCGTGCGCGTGCGTGTTGGGACTGGGATTTGCTGCACACTTCTTTCCACCAGAGCGATGCATGTTTGGGATCTTTCACAGCGTCAGCAGTGCTGTGAAAAAGTATTTTCCTCCTTATGGATTTTTACTGTGTTCAGTTTTTTCTCTCTCTCAGACTTAGTAAATGTTGAAAATTATTAGGGGTGTCAAATTATCGAGTTAATTGCGATCAATTAATTACAGCCATATTTAGCGCGCTATGGTTTTTAATCGCGTTAATCTAATTTTTAATCTTTAATTTGACCGTTTCTGCATGCAGCGGGGCGCTCTCCCGTCTCAGAGCTCCCAGCAAGCAACCAGTCTGCACCGCACACTGCAGCTCGCCTCCACCCAGCCGCCCAGGTCCACCTGTATGGCAAGCCGTCAGTATCAAAACCCGTAAAACGGCTGGATTCAGAGAAGATATTTACCCCACTGCGTCCAGAACTCTAATGAATCGCGCATGCTCGAAGGAAAAGGTTGCAGGCAGGCGCCACTTGGGACTAGTCACAAAAACAGCAGAATGTAAATGGCTGGGACTGCATCTGTTTAATCTGTTAAATACAATATATGACTTCATGAAGCCAGTTTTTTAAATTACATGTATCAAACTTTTGTTCTACCACAATAATGTAAGGAATTTAAAAGAAAATACCTCAAGATGAGGGCTTTTCTCAGCAATTATTAGGTGAGATTAAAAAGGAGATTAATTAGATTAATTAATTACCGATCATAATTAATTAATCTCAAAGTTTTTTTTATCTCCTGACAGCACTACATATTTATATGAAGTTTGCTGGTCTCTATAGTGCTCTTGTTGTGCCGATAAGAATGTAAAGGAAATATGAAAGAGGACATATTATACCTCTTTTTAAACAAGTTCTAAAAGGTCTGTGGTCTGTACAAAACATGTTAATACTCGTTTCCAAAAAATCCCACTCACATTAAGCAATCTCAGCAGCTCAATTCTAGACAATTTCCGTCCCTTTACTTATGAGCTGTTTAGAGGATTCTGTCACTTTTATGAAAATTAGCAGTTGCAGACCACCCCCACCCATCTTGTTACTAAGCTGCGGTTTGCCACACATGAGAATGCCATGGAATTGGTGGGCGGGGTTGGACAGGTGAGAGGCGGTTATATGCGATTTCCGCTTATTGTGACATCACATTAAGGCACTTTTTTCAAACGGCTCGTAGAAGCACAAGATTTCTGACAGCAAACATTTGCACAAAAAAAAATGGATGGATGGTTTTTATTTAAGTTTGGAGTGTTTATAGAGGCAGCAGAGACACAAATGCCTAACAGGGTGAAAAAGCTTAAAATTGCATAATATGTCCCCTTTAAATGTAGAAAGTGATCAAATACGATAACATCTGTAATGTCCCACTTAATTTACCTGACCCTGAACGTGCCCTGCAGCACAGCACTGTGCTCTATGGAGGGTAAGAGGGAGGGGCATGACTTAGTGGTATGCATCTCAGAACAGGTTGTAAATAACATTGACAGAGGTAAACAATATTGGGGGGCCAACAACAATCATGCCTAGGGTACCAAAAACCCTAGGGCTGGCTCTGTATTAACCCATTTTTAGGTCATAATTAACTGATTAAACACATTTTGTTTTACTAAACATGCTCTGCCCAGTTTACCAGAAGAACAAGAAATCCTTCAATTAGGACCTGACTGACAACATAAAGTAGGCCAAAAGATCTTAAAAAGTAACCCATCGTCTACAGAAGTTTCAAGATTGGCACCTCTCAATCTGGAAAGGGTTACAAAGCAGCTTTTATGGCTTTGGGATTCCAGTGAATCTCAGGGAAAGTGTCCCGTTCCATCTGGTGTAAATCAGACCCAGCAGAACAGGAACATCATACCTAGAGTTAAACATGGTGGTGGGGGTGGGATTCAGCTTCGGTATTGGGGACAGTTTGCAATAATTAATGGAACCAGGAGTTGTGCTCTCAAGCAGAAAGATTTTGAAGTGGCCTAGTCAAAGTTTGGAGTTAAGTTTGATGATCTATGATCTAAAACAGAAAGATCCTCTTGGAACCCCCCCCCCCCCCCCCCCCCATTATAGTGGAATTAAAAAGATTCTGACAAAGGTGGGCAGCTACTTGTTCACTTAGGACTACGTTAATTGGACTCCTTGTACCCTTAATAAATTATTTAAAAAATAGCATTGTTTTTTCTCAGGTTGTCTGATATGCTATTTTTCGATGATTTGAAACATTCAAGTATAACAAACAAGCAAAAAAAGTACAAAAACTACACGTAGAGCAGCTCTGCATGCCCTCTTAATGTGGACTTTCTTCTCTTGTCCAACATGTGTTGATGCTGAGCATGACGTTGAGAATCATACCCACATCCTCTCATCATTACTCATTCCGTTGTCTGTGTACATTTCCTTCTCATTTCTTAGTTTTATGAATCACACGTATCCAAGGTTTCCACTGTGGGCGCGTAAGGCCGTTTTCTAGAGGAATGCATCGGCTTGGAGGAGCTGTGGAGATGATTCACTTTGTGGGTGTGGGAGGTTGGGGAGGAAAACTAAGCAGATTGTTTGGGTCACTGATCATTAAACTGCAAGGGAATAAGAGTGCATGTTGGAAAAAAAAGGATCGATTTGTCTAAAAACTAAATATATTAAGTTTACTAAGGGGGTTCCCTGTTAACACAGGGCACCCAGTTATAATAGGGTATTACAACCATTTTTTTTTTAAAGGGCTGCTAAATGTAATGACTGCTGAAGTCGTTTTCACACCTGATAGTCCGGTAGACTCAGTTCGATTGGGAACCAGAAATGCAACATTGTCGCTTTTCTACGTTGGTGCGGTTCGCTTTCGAACTGCACTTCGTCAAACAAACCAAAGCTTTGGAGCAACGTGTTTACCTCCTAGCCTGTGTTGGCGCTTCACCAAAAAACACAGGGACACTTCCTGTTCCGTGAAATGTAGACAAACATGGAGGGCCGTCAGGTTTTAGGATTGTTCGGTTGGTTTTGACAAATGTTCCAGACAAATACATTCCAGCGATGGGCTCAGCATGAGCAGAGGACGAGGCAGAGTTGTTGCGTGGTCATTTTGATATTTATTTTTACCCAGAATGCCTTGTGCGCTTCCTGCTTTTGGATTGAACTGCCTTGGCGGAGAAGTGCTTTTATGGTTACTAATTTCAACATATCCGCCTATTCGTGGTTCAATATTCTCAGATTTTTCTGTGGAACAAAGCTCCAAATTATTTGCATGATATTTGCTTGTTTGTGGATTTTTTCGTAGACCATATCTAAAACATATTTAAATTAGAAAAGTAAAATGAAAACATAAAGTGAAAAGCAGCCAATCCAGGAGCGTCATTTATTTTCCTTATCGCTGGTTGGCTACACTCCTAAGAGCTGAGATAATTCAATTCAGTTTATTTATATAGCGCCAATTCACAACAGATGTCATCTTAAGGCACTTAACAAGAAGTCATTTCAATACATTTGTACCATCATTCCAATCAGTTAAAAAGTTTCCTATTTAAGGAATCCCAGCAGATTGCGTCAGTCATTGGCGTGAGGTTGGGCAGACTTTCCAACCACAGCAATCCTTCAGCAATCCCTCATACTGAGCAAGCATGTAGCGACGGTGGAGAGGAAAAACTCCCCTTTAACAGGAAGAAACCTCCAACAGAACCAGGCTCAGTAGGAGCGGCCATCTGCCACGACCGTCTGGGGGTTTGAGAAGACAGAGCAGAAACACAGAAGGAACAGAAGATCTGATATGGGAACTTTCTATGTTACAGGAAGTAAAAAGTTAATAACAGGACACGGTGGATGTTCAGTTACTGGGAGGATCATCCCAGTCGATGCCCCCCGTCCAACAGGGCATTGCAGCCAAGCAGGATACCAGACCAGGTATATCTTCTATGGAGAGAAAAACACTGAGAGAACACAAAGTTAACAGTCGAAATAGCAGAATGTACTGTAATACAACTGGAGAGTAGTAGGAGAAAAGGAAGTGGCAGAGTGAAGAAAATTGGTAAGTCTCCTCCAGCAGTCTAAGCCTATAGCAGCATAACTACAGAGATAGCTCAGGATGACCTTAGCCACTCTAACTATAAGCTTTATCAAAAAGGAAAGTTTTAAGCCTGGCCTTAAAAGTAAACAGAGTGTCTGCCTCACGGACTAAAGCTGGGAGCTGGTTCCACAGGAGAGGAGCCTGATAACTAAAAGATCTGCCTCCCATTCTACTTTTAGAAATCCTAGGAACTATAAGTAAACCTGCAGTCTGAGAGCGAAGGGCTCTGTTAGGAACATATGGAACAATCAGATCTCTGATGTATGATGGAGCTGATTATTATGGGCTTTGTATGTAAGAAGGAGGATCTTAAATTCTATTCTGGATTTAACAGGGAGCCAATGAAGGGAAGCTAAAACAGGAGAAATGTGATCTCTCTTTTTAATATTCATCAGAACTCTTGCTGCCGCATTTTGGATCAACTGAAGGCTTTTAATGGCATTTTGTGGACAACCTGATAGTAAAGAATTACAGTAGTCCAGCCTTGAGGTAACAAATGCATGGACTAGTTTCTCAGCATCACTCCTGGACAGGATGTTTCTAATTTTAGCAATATTCCGGAGGTGAAAGAAAGAAATCCTAGAAACCTGTTTAATATGGGATTTAAATGTCAAGTCTTGGTCAAAAATAACGCTGAGGTTCTTTACGTTATTACTGGGGGCCAATTTAATGCCATCCAGATGAAGTGATTGACTAATCAGTTTCTGTTTAAGAACTTCTGGTCCAAAGACAGCAACTTCTGTCTTGTCAGAATTTAAAAGCAATAAGTTTAGATTCATCTATGTTTTTATGTCTTCCAGACATGCCTGTAATCTACCTAACTGACTGGGTTCATCAGGATTTATGGATAAATATAGTTGTGTATCATCGGCATAGATAAAGAAGAGTGTTGATGTTAGCTTCTGTGGTAGCGCTAAGACGGCTTTCCACTGTCCGTATTAATGCATATTAAGGCATGTTTGGTGTTTGAACTATAAAAATGAACAGTTTTAAGCGTTTATAGCGGGTATCTTGAGTATTTAAAATTTTTAGCCATTCTTGTCGCTACTGTATAACTTATGGCTTTATTGGATTTATTACATTTAAAATGTACTAAATTATTGTATCATTGGCAGGTATTGATCATTCTTATATTCCTGGTTCTGTCAACATGAGTCTCAAAGGGACATATTATGCAAATGTCACTTTTGTCATCCCTTTTTGCTGCCATTTGGGTCTCTGCTGCCTCTTTAAACACTTCAGAAATTAATAAAAACTAGCCTATCCATCAATGTTTTTTGGCAGATTTTTGCTGTCAGAAATCTTGTGCTTGTACAAGACCCTTGAGAAAGTGCCTTATTGTTACGTCACAATAAGCGGAATTTGCATATAACCGCATCTCACTGATCAAACTCCGCCCCTCATCTGTCAAACTCCGTCCATCAATTCCAATTGTATGCCAATTCCATCATGTGTGGCAAACCTGCAGCCTAGTAAGAAGAGGGATGGGCGTGGTCTGCAGCTGCTAATTTCCATAAAAATGACAGAGCCCTCAAAGCGGCTCATTCTGAAAGGGAATGAAATTGTCAGGAATTGAGCTGCTGAGATCGCTTGAAGTGAGACTAATTTTGTGCAAAGAACTTCATTAACATGTTTTGTACAGACCATAAATCTATTAGAACTTGTTTAAAAAGAGCCATAAGAGTCCTCTTAAGACGTTTGTTGTATTATTTTCTCTCACTTGATTCTTACTGCTAGTTAAATCTACGAGGCGTTCTAAAAGTGCCTTAATGTCACTTCACAATAAGAGGAATAAGCATATAACTCTCACCTGTCAAACCCCGCCCACCAATTCCATGCCATTCTCATGTGTGGCAAAAGCTCAGCTTAGTAACAAGATGGGTGGGCATGGGCTGCAACTGCTAATTTGCATAAAAGTGACAGAGCCCTCTAAACATCTCATTCTGGAAGAGTTTAAAGGAGCCAAAAGATTTCCCTTTAAGGCTTTTGTTGTATTATTTTCTCTCACTTGATTGCTAGTTAAAGCTCAGACTGGGAAAAGATCAGATTTTAAGAAGCAGTTGCAGTGAGCCGTGGGGCTTTTGAATCAGAACTGTTGAGATTCAGTAGTTCCTGCAAGCTGTTGGTCCCATATTGATAAATCCCAACCTCTCTATAGTAGATCATAGTTTCTAAAAGGTATAAGATATAGCTTCAAACTCTACTCAGTTTTAAAAGCCTTTCTTTCAGCCATCTGATTTTTCTTTTAGTTTCAGGAACACATGTAGGTCCTGAGCTATTTCTGGGCCGAGCAATGATTTCCCTCCACCAGCAACTTTATTGTACACCAAGTTAAAGGTCTAAAGGTTTAAAGACGACTTTCCATTCAGTCATTAGAGAGAATTCCAAGTTAACATCACCCTGTTTTTTGTTTTTATTCACTGGGTTTCTGGGCGCTGGATGTAGGAAGAAACTATGACATCAGCTTACGATTTTAGGTCAAGCAAGCGAACACATGAGAATCCCAGAGAGTTGCTATATCGCACGTTGGGCTGTGACCCATTTAACATGCAGCAAAAATCAAACAGTAGATTTAAATCTGCAGACAAGGTTTCATCTTTAATTGAACTCATTCAAAACATGCTGTTTTTATTGGATAAAGGAAATCAGCAAGCATGGATGACAAACTAAAACAAAACCCCTTTTTCGCAAACTTTAATTATTCAAACAAAAACAAAGCAAATCAAACAGCTCAGACACAATGTAGTTGGTGAAATATGGTGAATAAAAACTGGCATGATATATCAGTGTGAATCAGACTACATGGCAAACGGGCCATTGAGTACAATACAGTAAGTGCACATGAGTTAGAACCTGGCATCAAGGCAGATTTAACTTCTTTTTTTTCATGCAGGTGGTTATTAAATTTTTTTCTCTTTTTTATTTTTTTTTTTATCGCATGGCATCAAACACACCAAAATAAAATGTCCAACATTCAATAGTTTAAATGCATAAATGAAAAGAAACAAACATGGTTCTATATGTCTAAAATATTGCAGTAAATTTGGACAGTCAAAAATTTACTGCAACAATTTGGGTTATTAAGAGAAAGAACGGGGGTTCATTTTTCAAAGTCATATTTGTGTCCATGTTATTTATTAATTTATAAGTGTCACAGTTTCAAACTTTGAAATTTTAGTTAGCTTGCTAAAAAAATTGTATACAAATTAAATATAAAGCTTTAAGCTAAATATTTAGTGTGAAGCTAAATATTTAGCTAGCGAGCTAAATTGGCTAGCTAAACGTCTGTAATGCCGTTAAAACTCATCTTACATTAAGCTGAAATGTTGCACATGTTGGGAGGAAAATAAACATCGTTACCAGCAGTTTATATAGAGTTTTGCAAGGCCCAGCTTTTATTTTGATAGTCCACTTAGATAAATATTTAGTTTGGAGCTCGACATTTAATTTGTAAACTACATTTTTAGCTTGCTAAATATTTCGTTTGAAACTGTGACATTTCTAAATGAATAAATAGCGTGGACGTAAAAATGACTGAAAAATGAACCCCTATTTATTTATCTCATGACAGGCTAAATAACCCAAATTAGTGCTGTTAATTTTTGACCTTGTAACTTTACAAATGGCACCTCATGGCTCGATGCATAGTTCGCACTAAAGGGGGTAGAACTCAGAACTAAGGATGGGATGGAGGGTTTCGGGGACTGTGAGGTCAGTCAAAGGCATTACTTACTGTCATTTGTGATGGCCTTTGAATTGGGGTAGATGTGGGCTTTATCATGATGCTACTTGTGATTTTGCTGCTGCCTTTGGCAGTGGGAGTGCTGCAGTTCGCAATAACCTGTGTCCTTTGCTCCTGGAGTCCAGGCAGTTGTGAAGGGGTGCTGATGCTCTGAATGAACGGGCTCCCTAAGTGAATGTGGATTTTGTTATCCTCCGTGGTGATGACATTTGGCCCCGAGCTGTTGGACCTCTGCACCTGCCAGCTGCTTTGCCTCTCCGGGGTGACACGGAAGACGGCGTGCCCGCCTACGACCTCCACGGGCTCTGCGGAGAGGGAGCGATCCTGCGCACCTGTTGTCACCGACACAATTTGTATTGGTGACATGGATCGGTCTGGTGTTACAGAACCACATGAGTCTGGGGTCATGGCTCTGGAGTAAGTAGTCATAGTGAAAGGCGATAGGGCCCTATCTGGGGAGCACGGTTCATCTGAGATGGAGGAGCACTTCGATTTGGTTGTTGGAGAAACAGATTTCGCGGTTGGGGAAATCGAAGCGTTCTGAATGATGGTGATTCTTTGCTTGGGGGGACCTCCACTTGTAGGTATGACAGCAGTGCTGGTGAATGACTGAGGGGTTTCTGTGCTTGGACTGGTGATCTCTAGTGTTGCCGTGTTGTGTCCATGGTCAGGAGTCACTTTTATATGCAGTGGCTGCCCAGGACTGTGGGTCAACACCACATCTCCGGTCTGGACGTGGTTGCTGCTATGCCGTGGCTGCATTTTGCTGTTCATCTGATGAGCAGCGTCTTTGGTTTTGAGGAACGGGCCTCTTGCTCGTCTGAGGTTGTTGTTTAGATTGTTGACATTGTTTATAAGTGAAGGGCTGTATTTGGTGAGCTGTATTTCGTTGCTGTAATTGGTGCCCTCATCTGCCTCACTTTCATCGTACAGCTTCCCATTGACCACCGCTCTTTCCAGGGGTACCATAGCCTTGCTGTTAGGAGACATGAGGTCAAGCGGCTCTGTCTGAACCTCCTTGGTCGACACGTGAAGGTCTGAGAATCGCCTTCCGTTCATGCCCGGGCGAAGACTTTTGCTGAAGCGTCTGTATCTCTCCAGCTCTCGAGTTAGCGTCTCCATTTCTCGGGCCAGTTCTTTGTTCCTCACCTCCTGCTGGGTCAGTTTCCTCTGCAGAGTACAGTGGTCAGTTTTCATGCGGCAAATGGACTCTTCTGTTCCCATGTATTCATGAATTTTCTCCTTCAGAGCTGCTACCTCTCTGGACAGATGACTAGACTTTGCCTCCTCTTCCTTCAAGCGTTTATAAAGGACATGCTCTTGGCTGCACTCTTTCTTTTCAGCCAGTTGGTACATTGAAAGCTCTTTTCTGGATACTTCCAGCTCCTCCATCAGCGCTTTGACTCTTTCTTGTTCATTGGCAAACCTTTTCTCCAGTGTTTCATACTCTGGCGTCTTTAATGAGTCCCCCTCTGCTACTTTCATGTCCTTTAGTTTACGTCTTAGGCGTTCAACCTCCTGTGTCAAGTCTTTGACTTTGTTGTCTTCTTGAAGGAAGCGATTAGCGAGAGGCGTTTTGAGTTGCTCCTCTTTTGCTTTGCTTCTAAGGAATTCCCTCTCAATTGTCTCAAGGGACTGCAACCGTTTCTTCATCATATTGATTTTAGATTCCAAATCTTTATTCCTCTCTTCCTCAGCTCTTAGCTTGGCCTTCAAGTCTTCCCTCTCCCTTGTTGCAAAGCACATTTTTTCCTCCAGCTCTGCCTTTGACCTCAATGTCTTCTTGCTCTCTTCTATCAGCTTCTCTGTGACTGATGTAACTTTGTCCTGCTCAGCCTGGAGCTTACCTGTGCTGTTTTGCACCTTGTTCTCCATTTGTTTCAGCTTTTCTGCCATTGCTTTCCTCTCATCCACCAGCATAACCGTCAGAGTCTTTAACTTGGTCAGATCTTCCTTCAGCGTCTGCTCGGTCTTGACCAGCTTGCCTTCAGCAGCCTCCAGTTCTTTGACTCTGACTTTCAAGACTTCCAGCTCACTGTTCAGAACCTTTGACACAGTCCTGTCCTTTTCCAAGTTACTCTTGAGTGAGATGCATTCTTGTTTGCTTTTACTGAAGGCATCCTCCAGTTTTTCTAAATCTGTAATTCTGTGGTTCAGTTGATCAACTTCAGCTTTCAAGCACCGGCTCTGTTTGGTCTCTTTCTCCAGTTTCTTGTTGAGGTCTCTGCACTGGTCCTCCATTCTGATCAACTCTTCATCTTTCCCCTCCATCTCAAGAACTCGTTTTCGTAACTCTTCAAGCTCCGACATGAGGCTCGAGTTTCCACACTCCCCTCGGCTGATTTTGTCCCTTAGCTCCTGCAGTTCCTCCTCTGCCCTTCTCAGGGTCTTGTTGGTCTCCCCCAGCTCATCAAGCTGTCGGCTGAGTGCCGACAGCTTCTGGCGCAGATGCCTGTTCTGGGCATCCTCGCTGGTCAGTTTGGCCGTCATGGCTTCTTGTTCTTGATGGTGTCGACTGGCTTGGTCACGTAGCTCAGCCTCTAAGCGAACAACCTTTTGCTCCTCTTCCTGCAGACGAGCATTAGCCGAGCTGAGCTCTTCCTGAGCTTGAGAGAATCCAGCGCTAAGATCTTGGACCTTGACTGTTTTCTGGTTTAGCAGTTCAGTCAGACGCTGCTGTTCGTCCACAACCATCAACGCAAAAGACTTGAGTTTTGTAAGCTCTTCCTTTAGACCTGCTATCTTTTTGTTGTTTTCTTGGTCTTTTCGTTCTTGGTAGGCTTTTTCCTGATCAATTAGCAGCTTTAACCTGTAAAACAAAAAAAAAACATTTGATTTAAAGAAACTGAATTCATAATGAGCTGTTTACAACCAATCCAAATCAGAATGTATGGAATGTATGAACTTTAAATATCAGTCCTGCGAATTTCCCATTTTGCCTACACCCATTTGGACCATTTCTCCAAGCACAGACACATTATAAACACTGTTATTTTCTCTGCATATCTGAGGAGGAGTGAAGTCTTTATTTCTGAGAAAATTTAACACATCATAAAACAGCGGAAGTTTAGGGTCAAGGTTTCGATATGTACAGTGGCTTGCAAAAGTTTTCGGCCCCCTTGAACTTTTCCACATTTTGTCACATTACAGCCACAAACATGAATCAATTTTATTGGAATTCTGCGTGAAAGACCAAAACAAAGTGGTGTACACGTGAGAAGTGGAACGAACATCATACATGATTCCAAACATTTTTTACAAATAAATAACTAAAAAGTGGGGTGTGCGTAATTATTCAGCCCCCTTTGGTCTGAGTGCAGTCAGTTGCCCATAGACATTGTCTGATGAGTGCTAATGACTAAATAGAGGCACCTGTGTGTAATCTAATGTCAGTACAAATACAACTGCCCTGTGACGGCCTCAGAGGTTGTCTAAGAGAATGTTGGGAGCAACAACACCATGAAGTCCAAAGAACACACCAGACAGGTCAGGGATAAAGTTATTGAGAAATTTAAAGCAGGCTTAGGCTGCAAAAAGATTTCCCAAGCCTTGAACATCCCACGGAGCGCTGTTCAAGCGATCATTCAGAAATGGAAGAAGTATGGCACAACTGTAAACCTACCAAGACAAGGCCGTCCACCTAAACTCACAGGCCGAACAAGGAGAGCGCTGATCAGAAATGCAGCCAAGAGGCCCATGGTGACTCTGGACGAGCTGCAGAGATCTACAGCTCAGGTGGGGGAATCTGTCCATAGGACAACTATTAGTGGTACACTGCACAAAGTTGGCCTTTATGGAAGAGTGGCAAGAAGAAAGCCATTGTTAAAAGAAAACCATAAGAAGTCCCGTTTGCAGTTTGCCACAAGCCATGTGGGGGACACAGCAAACATGTGGAAGAAGGTGCTCTGGTCAGATGAGACCAAAATGGAACTTTTTGTCCAAAATGCAAAACGCTATGTGTGGCGGAAAACTAACACTGCACATCACTCTGAACACACCATCCCCACTGTCAAATATGGTGGTGGCAGCATCATGCTCTGGGGGTGCTTCTCTTCAGCAGGGACAGGGAAGCTGGTCAGAGTTGATGGGAAGATGGATGGAGCCAAATACAGGGCAATCTTGGAAGAAAACCTCTTGGAGTCTGCAAAAGACTTGAGACTGGGGCGGAGGTTCACCTTCCAGCAGGACAACGACCCTAAAAATAAAGCCAGGGCAACAATGGAATGGTTTGAAACAAAACATATCCATGTGTTAGAATGGCCCAGTCAAAGTCCAGATCTAAATCCAATCGAGAATCTGTGGCAAGATCTGAAAGCTGCTGTTCACAAACACTGTCCATCTAATCTGACTGAGCTGGAGCTGTTTAGCAAAGAAGAATGGGCAAGAATTTCAGTCTGTAGATGTGCAAAGCTGGTAGAGACATACCCTAAAAGACTGGCAGCTGGAATTGCAGCAGACGGTGGTTCTACAAAGTATTGACTCAGGGGGCTGAATAATTACGCACACCCCACTTTCCAATTATTTATTTGTAAAAAATGTTTGGAATCATGTATGATTGTCGTTCCACTTCTCACGTGTACACCACTTTGTATTGGTCTTTCAGGTGGAATTCTAATAAAATTGATTCATGTTTGTGGCTGTAATGTGACAAAATGTGGAAAAGTTCAAGGGGGCCGAATACTTTTGCAAGCCACTGTATGTGGTTATTTTTTCCCCCCTTTTTTCCACATAAATCTCATACGAATAAGAAACCAGAGATATGGCTGCTTGTAATGCAACTACAGTGAAGTGAAGAATGTTTGCACAGTGGTTTAAGGTGTGGAAACCTGAGAAAAAAAAATCTACTTTTGCTTTTTCCATTAGATTTGAATGGGGAAGCTAGCAGTCTGGAGCTGTTAGTCAATAGTAGATAGAAAAATGGAATACACCTGGAAAATACAGGTATTAGGGCAGTAAACAGTCATTTTATTTATCCCCTTAGAATTTTTACGTCCTGTGGGCAGTACGTTACATACTTCCAGGTCAAATCTTCCATATTTTCTGACAGTCTTTCTATGTGCATACGCCTATTCTACATAATTGGAAAGCCAAGATTCTTGTGGTTCCAATGATGTATGCCAAATAAGGATAAAGTCATAACTCTAGAGACAGTAAATGTTTTTGTCAAACCACTCAAAGCAAAAAAATGTGCATCTCACCATTTGAAGCCTTAATATCATTGACAGAACAGAGTCATCTCGAACAAAAATCATATTTTTACGTCCACAACATTCCAGTTAATGTCCTCCAGTAAAATAGCTCAGCCACAACAAGTCTGGCGTTTTTGTAGGTCAACACATTGCAAAGCTGCAACTTAATTTACACGGGCGTTGTAATTAGGGGTGTCAAATTATTGCGTTCGTCGTGATCAACTATTTACAGCTTTATTTAGCGCGCTATGTTTTATAATCGCTTTAATGTAATTTTTAATCTGTAACTTTACTGTTTCTGCATGTGAGTTGCCTTTAAATAAAATCTGTTTTTATGCTTTGGGCCTGTTGTTAGGGGTGTCTGAAGTGGACATTGATCCGCTGCATATCATTTGCTGACTGGCTTCCATTGTAGTGGGGAGGGCAAAGTGAGGAGGAGTGGTGAGTTGCAGACAGTGTTGCCAATTTAGCAACTTTGTCGCTATATTTAGTGAGGTTTTAGACCCCTCTAGCGACTCTTTTTTCTTTTTTTTTAAAGCAAAAAGTGACAAATCAAGTGACTCACTCCTTGATTTGTGCTGCCGTGGGCTCCTCCCCCGTTTCAGAGCGCTCACTGCAGGCAGCCAGTCTGCGCACTGCAGCTCTTCCCTCCCGCCCAGGTCCAGCTGTAGTCAGAGCAGATATTTACCCCACTAAGTCTAGAATTCTAATGAATTGCGCATGCTCGAAGCTGAAGCTTGCAGGCAGCATTTGGGACTAGTCTCAAAAACAGCGGGATGTATGGCTGGGACTTTAATTATGATCTGCAATTAATTATTTATTAATTTCTGCGTTTTTTTTAAATCTCTTGACAGCACTTGTAGTAATCTGTCTTGGACTGGCCCAGTACTGTAAAAGTCCAAAGTAAAGAAACCTATTGCTTCATCTCAGATTCCACAATCTTCCGCTAGCAAGTTCAATGGTAATTTTATGAAAAGACACATAGCAATCAGAATAAGAATTAGAAACGTTTTATTGCCATATGTGGGAACAGGTCCGCAACATTAGGAAATTGCTGCGGTCCTTTGTGCAAGCATAACATAAAATAAACACTTCTAAGCATGCAATAAATAAAATAAAATGGGGTAAACAGATTAATATATACATGAGTGCAGGTTATGTAAGCATGGCTTGTTTGAAACGCTTTGCCAGGAGAATGTCTTTTCACTCAAGAATTAAAATAGCTGAATAAGATTGCAGTTCAGTGAACCATACAAGTAGTAAATCGATATGCTTTAAGATGATATCCAAAAATACACAGCAAAGTATTTGGAGAAAATAAATATAACATTTCAGCAAAAAAAAAAACTGTCATTTCTGATGGTGGAGGGGTGATGATATGGGCTTGTTTTGCAGCCACTGGACCTGGTAACTTCCTTTTATGGTTTGAACAGGGAGTTAATCTTAATAACAAAGCATTCCAGAGTCATATGTAAGGCCATCTGTCCAACAGGGTGATAATCCCAAACATAGTAGTGAATTGCTTAAAAAGAATACACCAAGATGTTGCAATGGTCCAGTCAAAGTCCAGACCCTCAACCTGCTTGAAATGCTGTGGTGGAAACTAAACAAACCTTTTGGAACTAAAGCTATGGACCAGAAGTCCTCAACAATGACCTGAGAGCCTGATAAAGCCATACAGGAAGTGACAACTAAGAGTTATTGCTGATGAAGGTGGTTCCACAAGCTGCTAAATCATCGGCTCTAGTTAGTTTTTCCATGGCTGTAGCAGCATGAGGGCAGCTGGTTTAGTGTGAAAATTCGATGTGATGGGGATATTCTTTTGCATGTAGTGGAAGTTCATGAGCAACAGTTGGAAATGGAACAAAAGCAACATTCATTTCCGATCACGTTAGAAGTTACTGATTTAGGCTCTTCAGGCAGAGAATATTAGCTTCTATCCCACTGTTCTGTTTTGTGTGCGCCACCTGATGTAGCTGCAGCGTGTAACCCGGTTCAGGGCGTCTGCCACAGAGCCTCTGCATCCCCCAGGGGGAAGCAGCTGCCAGGCATTTCCACACAGACGCCCCTCTGGCATGGAACAATCCGATAATTGAGGGGTTCCTCTTGCACCAACCCCCCACCCTTTACCGCCACTGCCTACCCTCACTGTTTCTTTTTTTTCTTTTTTTTATGCAATTAAAGGAATTCCCCCTGCTCCAAAATTCAACAGAAATCTCCTTAGAGAAGCTCTGTGATACATGATGTCAGCGCTGTGGGTCATTTCTAAGCAGCGCAGTGTCATGTCTCTCATCCACAGCTGCTACAGGGGAATAGGATAACTGGGTCCAAGCGTTGGTATTAAAAACATCCTGTAAAATATTATACTGTAATGTATGTTGCCAAAATTTAAGTCAATAATGTAGTCTGTGAGGTTTATATTTGTTATGTGGCCATTTAAAGTACTTTTACTTTTCCATATAGGGTACTGAAGTCCTGCAACCATCCGCTTAAAATCTTCATTTTCCAATAATGCATTTGACATTTGGTGTGTTTTAGCCGTGTGATGCCAAACGTATCATTTTGATACACATATTTCTGAGACCTTCTTTTAAAATTCTG
This sequence comes from Valencia hispanica, assembly GCA_963556495.2. Lineage (NCBI taxonomy): Eukaryota > Metazoa > Chordata > Actinopteri > Cyprinodontiformes > Valenciidae > Valencia > Valencia hispanica. Next base: position 3,957,914 of record OY747723.1, read on the forward strand.
CTCTATAAAAACTGCTTGTCCAAGATGACTGCCAGGAACTTCTAAGGCGGAAAAAAAATATTCTAATAAAAACAAGTCTGTGTCATATTATGACAAACATGTATTCAATCTTTTAGAGAAAAAACTGATGAAAAATTGTGCGTTAATTGTGATATTTTAGGAGCTTTTTTGTTTCGTTTTTTTGTTCATTTTGTGGATTTGTGCCAAGATTTTTAAATGCGTACAATCTATATCTTTTTGGTTGATAAAGTATGGTAAATACAGGAATTTCAACTCGTAATATCAAATAGAGAGATTGTTGCATCCTATGTGCACGAAGTAATGTTATTGGAGGCCCTTCCTCACAGCAGCTGTTGTAATCTGCATTCTTTTTCTCACTTCAAATAACATTTCTGCTGCTGTTATTTGCACAGTTTATATTTTTAACTTTTTGTAAATATGTTTTGAATGCATAAATCCACATGCACATTCGGTAAACATTTTTAAATTATCCTGCTCAGTTGCACATTCATCTAATCTGAGTAATTTTGTCCTTACTGTACCAAAAATTATTCTTAATTCTGTTTTTTATATTGTCCATGTATGGATCTAAATGCTTCAATTACTTGTCACTTTGCTGGTGTTACAGCTGAATTTTTCCTCTGTAGGACAATAAAGGATTATTCTATTCTAAATATGATAAAGAAAATACATAGAAATAAAAAACAGATGATAAAAACGTTTTTTTTCCCTTAAAAGTATCAATTTATATAATTTGTGAGTTTTCTATTACCTCTTTGTATCAAAAATGATGATGCCATACATTTACAACACACAAAAGAAAAAATATTGATTATTTCTGCATTGGGTGAATTTATTAAAGCCATGATTTTTCACTAAATCTGATGTTTAAAATCAAAAAAAGCTTCCTGGATGTCTTTAAATGTCTTGCTCGAGTTTGTTGTCATTATATCGGCTGTTAAACATCTTCACGGATCATAAATCGCGGTTAAATTTGCAGCCGTCTTGCTCAGGGACAAAAGTGCTAAAATCGCTGCTTTTGAAACAGATTGTATGCATGGAAACACAGGGTTGCTAGGGAGAACTCTAAAACAAACACGTCTCTCTGGCAAACTCTTCTGTAATCACTATTTACTCAACCTCTTATCTCAGTCCCTGCTGGTTTTCTGGTGATGTCATCGGCCGAAATAGAAGGAGAAAGGCATTTTGTTCCAAAGGAGGGCAGAATTCTAGACTGATTGCTTGTTTTTGCAAAAGGTCTAAGTTTAGAGCGAGATACTGATCTAGTGAACATCATGTTTGGGCATTAATGAAGACCAAATCTCTGTTAGTCCTTCACTGGACTTCATTACTCTGCTCCCAAAGCAGAACTTGGACATTAAACAGGACATTTAGTTTGACATCATTGTTATGTGTTGTTTGGATTTTTTTTTCTTTTTGATCGCAGACATGAATACAGCTAACAGATCCCCCATCTGAGATCATTTTTTTGTTGCATTTAATCTGCACCAGTCTGTACACGTCCTGTAAGTGAGCCACCAAAATGCTGAGGGGGTCTTTGGTGGAAATAAAAAAGCAGACCTATGAGCTAACGGTAGAAACCAAGCATGACCAGAGCAGGGGTCTGTAGTCTTTTGCTCCTTATGTCCTCCACAATGGCTTTTAATGAGTTTGGCCAAAAAATATCTAGAATTCAGCAGCATTTTGGGATGTAAAAAGTCTTTCTTTGTGTTTTCCAGCAATATCTGTACCCAGTAAAATAAAACTGACGTCATACCAGGAATGTTTTTGCTTTGCTCAGTTATTTCTTTCCTTATTAGGCTACAAACTGTTTTTGTCTTTGTTTAAAACAAACATGCCATGCTCTATTCAAGAAAATATTAACAGGTTTTCTATGTGTTTCCCTGTAATATCTGAACCCAGCAGAATGACCAGGAATAGTTTTGCTTTGTTCAATCTTTTCTTTCTTATTACGCAACAAACTGTTTTTTTTTCTTCTTTTTAAATAAACCTGGCAAGCTCTACTCAAGATGTTAACAGGTTTTCTAGGTGTTTTCCAACAATATCTGAACCTATAATTTCTTCAACAGAGTGATGCTGATGATACCAGGAATATTATTTGTTTAATCTTTTTTTTTTTTTTGCTTATTAGGCAACAAAAGAAACAAAATAAAATATTACCAGGTTTTCCATGTGTTTTCCAGTGAAATCTGAACCCAGTAGAATAACACTGATGATACCAGGAATACTTTAGGTTTTCTTCAGTCTTTTCTTCTCATTTCTCATTTACTTTCATTTAAAAATAAATATGGCTAAAACTTATTAACTAAAAATGTAGTTCTTTAAGCATAAAAAAATATTTGATATGTCAGACCTATTTACAAACCTCAATAAGTAAGCATCTGTAGGTTTTTGGGGCTCCAAACAAATGTGATGTTGCAGGAGCAAGAGCAAAAACGTCTCTCTGCATTTTAAATGTTGCTGACCTCTGGGCTAGAACATGCACTAAACAGCTGATCTGTAGAACACAAAGCATGGATTTTAAGCAGAGTTCCTCTCCTATTGAAAGTGTATAGTATCATGCCTTTACCACCCACTCTAGAGCCTTTTCAGCTCGCTAAAAGGAATCCTTGACAACCACCATAGGTCTTAAATGTGTCATGGAAACATGATTTGCACAAAATGATTTGATGAGTTTGTGGACTGAACAAGATTGTTTCTGGCTTTGTTGAAAATATCAAGTTATCCCTTCCCCCTAAATGTTAGCTCAACAAACATTAAATCCTATTATAAAAGGGAAAAGGAGCATCCAGTGGGGAGCAGTCTTACCAACAAACTTCCTTCTCTAAAGGACTTTTGAGGCTGGAAACTGCGGCTCAGACCATTGCCTAAAGCTGCGCTGCATGTTCCACATGTCCGGCCCTCACCGCAACCGGTTAGGTCATGTATGTACAGCTTTGTCCCGTGACCATCTCAGCAGAAGTTAGAGAGAAGGATTAATGATTGATGCTGTGCAGCGGCCAAAGTTAAAGGCCGTGCACGTTAAGTGATCTGCCTCCAGAGTGCAATCAAAATGTGTGAAATATGCACCTTTCGTATTCAGTAACTGCCTGGGAGAGGGTGAACAGATTGTGGAGGAAAGTTTTCACCAAAGAAAAATCCACACTCCCTTGTTAGCTCCAACATCATGAACGTATTTTGTCAAAATGCAGAATAAACAATATAAAGTTAATGTTTAAGAACTGTTTAATATAAATATTATATATATATAAATATATATATATATATATAAAGTTTCCTCAAATATTACTATGATTGGTCAATTATATTAGCAGGCATTCCTTAACTGTCAGAATTCTAGCCCAGTGACACTCAATATATAGTTTTTTTATCGTTTCAAGTATTTCTAAAATATTTTTATTTTCTCCATTAAAATACAAAATGCATAGAAAAATCTTTATTAAAGAACAATAAATATATCTTTTTGGTTAAATATAAATACATGACCCCGAATACCTTACTTATAATACAAAAAAAAAAAAAAGACAGAAACATCTTTTTTTTTTTATGAAAGCATTCAATTAATGCATGAATTAAACATAACTGTGTTTCTTTCATTCTACACCTCTGGTTATGCTACAGAATTAAAAACTAAAACCTCCAACTTTCATATAAAAGACACTCACTAAATATTGGTTTTATTCTTTTATTATACTTTTTAAATATAAATGTAGTCAAATATGTGTTGGGCAAACATAAACATACCACATTAGTTTTGTTTGAATAGATGTATTAATAGGTAGGAGAAAAATAACTTGCATATACACACTATCAAAATTATAACTGGAAAGTCTTTTCACAGCGAAACTGCAACAATCCTGTTTTTTTTCTTGTTTCTTCACGTTACACTAAACTTCTTTGACTCTAAACTCCAGTTGGTCTTTACTTGATCAATAACTGTTCATAATCCATAATAAGACATACAAAATTAGCCTTTAATCTAATTAATAGACCTCTGATATGAGGAGGTACAGTATTTAAAGCTAAATTGGTCTTTTTTTTTCAGGTTTTTCTGTCCGTCTATGAAAGCTCAGTTTGACTTTTGCGATCATAGAAATGCTACTAATTTGTAAAATTAACTTCCTCTCCTTTAATTTGCCACATTTAGTTAAATATGAAGTCAAAGTACCCATAACATCCTCCTGATATTCATATTTACCCAAAAAACTCAAGATTTTCTTCTGAAACAAGACAAAACTCATGTGAAAACTACATGCACAAACACATTAAAAGGAAGTGACAATCAATGCTGATGCTTAACATTTTAAATTTTTTTAAAATCTTGAATATAAATTATTGGATTCATTGTGCCTACCTGTTTTCCCAGCTACACTGCTATGGGTTTATTATCTGGCCGTAAAACAGCAGACCCCTCAGCTCGTCTTCCGTCTACGGCTCTCACTCTTTGAGTAGCTGTAATGTGGGCATTCCTACAGTTAGACCAAACAATATGTGCTCCCTGCCCGTGGACCATTACATCATCAGCATCTCCTTATATGGGACTTTGCATTGCAGCAGCTCACAGGAAGGGGGTGTGCTTGCTTGTACAAGCCGCTGCTGGGGTCTGAGTGAGAGCAACGTTTAGCTAAAGGTTTCTATAAGGAAGAGGGAAAGGTATTTCTTGACGTATGTAATGTGTGAAATATCTGCCGGGGCTTTCACTGCTCCGGAGGCAGGGCAGGAGTGAAGAGAGATGAGAGGTTAGAGTTTCACTGTTTCCTTCTGGCTCCTGTCAAGTCAAGACGTTCATGGAGCCAAAAGAGAGGGCAAAACAAAGTAATCATTTTTGCAAAGTTAAGACGAGCCTTGGACGAGGATGTGTAATTGAAAGCGGTTGAAAACAACCAATAAACCGATTAGGTTCATTGGTTTTAGCGCACATTTAGCCTGATCCATTGACAGAATTGACAGTGAGAAACAATCAAACAAATAGCCGACGTGGGGGAAAAAAAATGCATTTGGAAAACAACAGTGCACATCTATCTAAATACCTCAGTAACATACCAGGGGTCTTCAGGTAAAATGACATGAACTTTTGTGATTTACACTAGGATTTTAATATTATATCAATATGATTTACTGTATATGATTTTTAACCTTTCAGTAAGAAGGATGAACACATTCAGATCTTTCAAATTAGAATAAAAACCTCCACTTTCCCAGCTTGTTTTAATGTTTTAAAAGACACTCATGTTCTTTGTTTTTTTTTATGTTATTAGTGGTAATGATTTCTGCCATACCTCTGTCACACCATTGGCTTTTATATCTGTGTGTGTGGACAGATACAACTAACAAAGTACTGAAATTATACCGGAATATCTAAAGTCTTCCGTCTTCTCTCCATGGGGAGCAGAGCGTTCAGGTGTTCTGGTCCCAACCTCTGGAATTTTCTACCTCAAGCCATCGGAAACTCTGACTCCCTCTCCACTTTTAAATCCAGACCCAAACCCAAACCCCACCTGTTTAAGACCGCCTACTGTTTATGAGCTCTGTTCTCTTAATGCATTGGTTTTTTTCTGATTCGTTTGCTTTTGGGTTTTGTGAGTATTCTTTTGATTTTGGTTTAACTTCCTGTGGTTATTGTCTCTGTTGTTTATTGCTGTTAGGTGTCCTTGTGTGTCATGAACGGCGCTTATAAATAAGATGTATTATTATTATTATTAACTATCACATTTGATACACAGCTTTTCTATAACATATTTGATAACATCATTGCTTTTTTGAGCCGTGACTACAAAAGACACATAAAAAACAAAACATTTTTTTACCTGTTGTGACCTATAACAATTTTTAAAGAAATACTTTTGCCCTCTATGATAACTATGCCTCTAAGGTGTGTTTAGCCTTCTAAGACGTCTTGGACTTGCACCAGAAGGTAATACTTGCTCAGCCAGCAGGGTTGTGGGAGGGTTAGGGCCCCTCATCATTGGACGAGCGTCCAGTCCATCCGAGTGATTTCACATTTTATCATGTATTCTGTTTAATTTCATACTCTGTTAAAATTCTGCTACATTGAAGGCGTGTGTAGCAAATTCCCAAGTCTGTTAAAGTGCTCAAAATTATACGTTCGATACCATAAGGTTTAATGGATGAGAGCAATAAACAGATGTAAAAGCATCCAATAAAATCTTAAAAGCTTGAAAAGCATTTTCATAAGTACACTTTATCTAAGTTAGAAGAAGTATAAGTTGATGTGTAAACAGCAGTACAGTAAAACCAAAAGCTTCATTCTGTTTTTCTAGCTTGCAAAGCAACAGTCTATAATGGTGTAATTTTGTTGGTTACGTAACGATTATTGAAGACAAAGTCTCACATAAGACCTTTCCACTTACTTGCTCTTTCATAATGATCACAACTTCGGTTTACATAAGTTTTCCAGAGGGTGAATGGAAAACCGAGAAGAACACAAATTAGCTTATGACTACAAATCTGCCCAATTTAAACAACTGTGTTAGTGTTGACTTTTTTAACATGAAAGGGTATTCTGGATTGCTAATATATCACTGTTGCCATTGTAATAGCATGCATTTATTGGTGGACTAGCATTGGTTTTGATAGCACATTTATTTTGGCAGGAATTTAGGCTCTTTTGTGAAGCATGACAGCTTAACTGAAGACCTATAAAATAAAGGAACATATTTTCTCTTAACCAAAGATGTAAAATTATGATTTATGTAGTGTCAATGTAGGAAATGATGGAATTAAAATATTTAAACCTTTAATTTTTCTTCCTATTTATAGAAAACCTAGTTTTAACTATGCTACACAGCTAGCTACTACTGGAAATAAGACACTTGAAAAAGTAAAGCAGAAGCAAATAATATTATACTGTTTCATGAGGAGAGATGCAACAAAAATGTTGTTACTCCAGTGTTTCATATAGGAGACGACAGAATTATAACAAAATCTTCAATCGTTCTTTCTGTTCATAGACAAATTAGTTTTAGCGTTGTTACATAGCTAGCTGCAACTGGAAATTCGACTCTTGAAACAAATCAGAAGCAAATAATATTGTTGCATAGGCAGGGATGCTAAGTGAAAAATTGCTAGCTATAGCTTTGATTAAGAGGAGGGTTGAAATAAAGCTAACTGCATCATCTCTTATTTTTCTATTTAAGTATAACCAAGCGCTAGCATTGTTGGCCTGCTAGCTTTTACAGGAAGTTAAAGAAGTTGGCTGCTTAAACAGTTGCTTCAAATTTTCCTTATATGTTATTGTGCAACATGTTTTAAGTTATTCAATTAAGTTACTTGTATTTTGGCTTTTTTTGCACCACAGGCTCTCAGTTTATTTTACAGTGGTTTCTTCATGGTTAAAATTTATGATGTCATAGCTTTGAACAACTAAAACTATGTTTTCAAGAGTTCATGAGTGAGAAGTCCCTTCCTTCAGTTCATTTTGCATTACAAATTAGACTCACTCATATCTTCTTGCAGAACAACAAGAAATTAAGTAGGCCTTGATGACTACTGTTATTTTAGCTCTTTTTAACCTTTACCAGGGGTGTTAAACGTGATTTTTAGTGAACAGGTTTACAAATAAAACAGAGCATTTTCCTGCTGATTCATAATTGTACCTTAAGCCAGCTGCATCGTGCTTCATCAGCGGCACATTGTTAATCCAACAATGCTGCTTTGTGTCCATTTTCAGAATGCTTTCATTGAACTCTGTCTATATAGCTGACTAAATCCTCATATGAGAAATTCTTACCAGAAAGGCAGGCAGGTTTTGTATCTGTCAAGGAGGTCGTTGCTCCTCTGTCAGTGTCTATTGTTGGGTGATAAATGGACCCATTTTATTGAACAATGCGACTTGATGGTGCAGAAAAAATGAGCAAGTACTGTAGTTCCTGAAAAACCTGCAGTTGAAACAGCAGGAGCTTATGTTCTAGTGTACACTGATAATGAATGATAGCCAATTAATCCCATATACCTAACAGTTTGTAAAAAGAGTTAGTTTCTTTCTCAGTAGGCGTATATGCTTTAGGCCAAATGTTGAACTTGGAAAGACCAGGCCGAAAGTCTTCCTGTCTCCAAACCCCTGAACGAAATATGTCATTGCTTCACAATGGCTGAGGTCATTGTTGCTAAATGTTACGAGCTCTGCCAGGCAAGCTGATGGAAATAGAGACTCGTGGGGATTATTTAAAATGACAGGGCAAGACTGTTATGTAAAGCAAAAAGTATTATGGATATTGCAATTCATGTGAAGTCAGTCAACGTGTTCCTTAACCAAAGCCCCCATACTAAGGTTTAGAAGAGCTGCACCATCACCATAGATGACTCATTGTCTCACTTCTATCATTAATTCCTTCTGATGACAGTTAAACATCAGGCATACTATAATGAGAGGAAACAATAGTAGGATAATCACAGTCATTCAGGTTTAAGCCAACAGCATCAAAGGAATAGACCTTTAAAGTCTAAAACTGCTAAACTTCCTGTGGTCTTCAGCATCGTTCCAGATTCGTATTAGAAATTAATTTTAGCTGAAAACATGTGACCCGCTGGCTTATGTAAGAAATTGGAATTAATTATAACGCTTGGTACCAACTGGAACAGACAGTTATTGGAGGACAATGAATGAGGCAGTGTGGAAAAAGTTTTCATAGGCAGCGAGAGCAAGACCAAGCCAAAGATAGCAGGAACTTCTCAGCACTGCCTATGCAAACACACTGAATTGGGTTTGGTTTGGAGTTCTAAACTTGTTCCTCAGATGCATGAGGCAGACTCTTTATTATGCTATATATGTCAGCTGTCATGTGTTTAATACAGGTTTTTAGGAACTGGGAAATAAGCAGAACAACTCAAGCCTAAAAACCTTCCTGTTCTCAGTCCTCCTGCCTATTCAAAATTACGATATTAGAGGACTCTTTCCCTGAAGCACTGCTTGTGTAACACTTGTGTAATACAAGGTTTGATTCCATTCACCTCAAATAACATTGTTGTGCAGTGTTTGGAGCCTCACAATCCATCAACCCCTTCAGTGAGGCTCCAACTCTAAACTCTGTTGTTTGTTCCCATTCCTTTGCAACACAAAGTTTGCTCTTGGAACAAACAGTTTGGTCATCTGAAGTTGGATTCTATTTCGGGACCTGGACATATCGAGGGCTCTGAGTAATGCACACTTGAAACAGATGTTGAGGATCAAACACACGAGCAGGCCACATGAACATGTTTGCTGTGACAAGCCTCTGCTAGATGACAAATAGTAGGGAGATGAAGAGGTATTGTGTAACCACTAAAGAATGACTCTTGCTCTGACACTGTGCAGAATAATGTGGAGGTTTGGGCTTTGGTTTTTATAAGGTTGTTAAATATCAAGACATTGCCTTCAACAAACTCTTGATAGAACCTAAAGTGTCTCCAAAAGGCAAATAAATAAGTGAATTTGGAAATTTGAGATGGACGAAACACATTCCTCCAAAACAAACTGCTTGGTTTTACAACAGTACAAGGTAATTCAGATTTGGCCTCATATTGTACATAACTTTACAAAAACTAATAGTGTAATTCTTCTGGTTACCTGACAGTTACTGAACTCAAAGTCTCACATAAGACATACTTCCTAATCCATGTCCTACTAATATATCATATATAGATTTACTTGACAAAGAGTTATATATTTGAAGTGTTTATTTTAAATGACAAAATACCAATTAGAAATTGTCCAGGGGACAGTCAATAATACATTGAACAAGGATTTGCCACCAAAAGTTTTCACTTAAGAAGGTGGTTGTTCACAAACTACTGGATCCTCTGGCAAAACTTGGGATCTCTCGGGCGCTATTTGGCTTTGTGGGATGGGGCCTTGTTTTGGAGGTGGTCTGCTTTGTTGACTAGGTTTGGTCCTTGTTGCAGCACAGTGGGTTCCAGGTTGATAGCCTATGGTCGACAGGGGTGTCTGTGGGCTGCAGGGATTGGCACAGGGTTGGGTGTGGGCCCCTTCCTACTGATCTCCAATGGATTGTCTTACCTGGTGGGATTGCACAGGTCCCTCCCCCCTAAGGTGATCTGGTGGAATCCTTACCCTACTTTAATCTTTAGGTCCGTCCACAGATTGCCCATCTGGCTGGGTCGCTCCAAAATTTGAATATTCCAATCAGAAGAAAAATGTTAGTAAAATCAAAAGATTCCTTTAGATGTGAATCTGGTAGAGTTCTGAATCATTTTGGGCTTAACTGTTGACATAGGCTAAAAGATCTCAAAAAGCAACCTTTAATACTCAGCTCCAGCAACCACAATGGAGGTCATTATCTAAAAATAGAAAAATAAATCTTGGAATATTGGTCGACCTTCCCAGGAGTGACCAAATTACCAGAATGACTCAAAGACTGCATCAGCAACTCATCCAGGAGGCCACCAAGGAACCCAGAACGTCTAAAGCCCTACAGGCTTTACTTGCCTCGGTTAAAGTCAGTGTTGTTGATTCAACAATAAGAAAGAGAGACTGGGCAAAAACTGTTTCCACAGCAGAGTTTGAAGGCCAAATCAACTGATGACCAAGAAGAACTGAAAACATTTGTGAAAAAAATATCTTGATATCAAAGACTTTGCAGAAAATAGTTTTTAATGGATAAGATAATGGTAAATGGCGTGCTTTTTCAGTTAGGACCACAAAGCGCTTTCCACTACATTCAGTCATTCACCCATACGGTGGCAAGGTACTACATTGTGGCCACAGTTGCCCTGGGGCACACTGACAGAGGTGAGGCTGCCGGACACAGGCGCCACTGGGCCCTCTGACCACCACCAGCAGGCAACAAGGTTAAGTGTCTTGCCCAAGGAAAACAATGACCGAGACGAACAGAGCAGGGATTTGAACCAGCAACCCACCGATTATGGGACGAATTCCTACCACCTGAGCCACAGTCGTCCCCACCGTAAAAAGGAGACTGTTTTAGAAGGTGTGCCTCTATTACTTCTGGCATAAAACTAACTAAGTATTTCCAAAAAAGGTGATATTGGGATGGGTTCATGTCTTAGGACCCAGATGAGTTGAATTGATAGACTCAGGAATTTAGTTTGTGACCTTACACTCAAGCAGTTTGGTTTATGCAGCAAGACACTACTCTAAGCCAACAATTCCACCGGAATATCTTGTCTTGAGAGTTTTAGGGTGCATTCACACCAGCCCTGTTTAGTCCTCTTTAATCAAATTCTAATTAATTTGGCCAGAAAGGCCGGTTCATTTGGGAGGTGTAAATCCACAATAGAACTCTGATGGGTCTCAGTTCGGTTGATATAAACTCTGGTGTGGTTCGATTGCATAGGTGAATGCCAAGCATGCTTGGGAAAGATCTAAAAGGAGGAAGCAGACTGTAGCCCAGGGCATTCTGGCTAAATACAACCAAAACAACCATTCTACAACAGCTCTGCCTCGTCCTCTGCTCATGCTGAGCCCATTGCTGTAACGTTTTTGTCTGGAACATTTGCCAAAGACAACAGAGCGATTCAAAAAACCCTAAATCTGATGTCCCTCCATTTTTATTTACATTCCATGGAAAAGAAAGTGTCTCAGGGGGTAGGAGCTGATTCTGTAACCGGAGGGTTGCCGGTTCGAAACCCTGCTCTGTCCATCTCGGTCATTGTGTCCTTGGGCAAGACACCTTACCCTTCTGCCTACTGGTGGTGTTCAGAGGGCTCGGTGATGCCTGTGTTTGGCAGCCTCGCTTCTGTCAGTGTGCCCCTGGGCAGCTGTGGCTACAATCTACAGGTCCTTCTCAAAAAATTAACATATTGTGATAAAGTTCATTCTTTTCCATAATGTAATGATAAAAATTTAACTTTCATATATTTTAGATTCATTGCACTCTCAAAAAATTTGCATATCATGAAAAGGTTCTCTAAACGAGCTATTAACCTAATCATCTGAATCAACTAATTAACTCTAAACACCTGCAAAAGATTCCTGAGGCTTTTAAAAACTCCCAGCCTGGTTCATTACTCAACACCTCAATCATGGGTAAGACTGCCGACCTGACTGCTGCCCAGAAGGCCATCATTGACACCCTCAAGCAAGAGGGTAAGACACAGAAAGACATTTCTGAACGAATAGGCTGTTCCCAGAGTGCTGTCTCTCTCTCTCTCTCTCTCTCTCTCTCTCTCTCTCTATATATATATATATATATATATATATATATAATTTTTTGGGTCACATATTTATGCTTTATTGTTTTATATTGTTTTTTGTTTTTTGGCATCAGGGGAGTTGGACTCCAATTCTGTTGTACTCTGTACAAGGACAATAAAAGGCTATTCTATTCTATGTAGCTTAGCATCACCAGTTTGTGAATGTGGTGTGCATGAATGGGTGAATGACTAAATGTAGTGTGAGGTGCTTTGGGGTACTCAGGACTAAAAAAAGGACTAAAGTGCTATACAAGTACAGGCCATTTACCATTCCATGTGTTGAGTGCTTCTTGGTGCAGCGCCACTACAGGCGAGGAGATAAACATGTTGCTTAAAAGGTTCGGTTCGTTTGACAAAGTGCAGTGGGATAGCAAACTGCACCAGCTAAAAAATGCAACAATTTAGCAAATTTGGCCCCCAATCAAACCGCGTCTACCAGACTATCATGTGTGAAAACGACCTTAAATTAAGGCCACTGGACTTCTCTTGTTATCTTGAAGATGTTTCTCTTCTCATCCAAAAGGCTTCTTCAGCTCTGAAACTTAGGTTAGAAGAATCAGGCTCAAAAAATGTAATCAGGAACAATTACACTGATAGGGCAACAGAGACCACAATTGATGCCATTGTTATCAGCTAATGAGGGCATCAAAGTCACATGAAGTCTTAAGTTTCAGAACTGAAGAAGCCTTTTGGATGAGAGGTGTCCAGTGGAAGTCATTGCTTTCATTTCAAACTCTCAAGACTACTACAGTATGTCCTGGATGACTGTTAATCTTCAATCTATTGAAGTTCTTTAGGGGTCTAGTGAAGGTCCAACCCTAGACCTCAGATGCAATGGTGGGATCTTAATCAAGCAATTCATTTTGGTGGAATTTACATGATTCGGAAGAGTGGGTTAAAATTCCTCCAAAGCAATACACCAGTTATCACCTTTGTCATCTTGGCTGGAGTTTCTGGGTTTTCAGAAGGCAACAAGTTTTTTCACATAGGGCCAGGTTGGTTTGGATTGCTTTTCTTCACTTAATTAATAATATTATAATTTAAAAGCTGCTTTTTTGTATTTCGTTTGTGGTTTATCCTTTTCTGATATATGTAAGATTTTGCTGAATTATCCAAAACATTTAAGTGTTTCCATGAAAAGGAAATCTATAAGGAGGCAAATACTTTTTACAGGACTGCACATGTTTAGCACTGTCACTGTCAAGCCCAAGAGTGAAAAAAAACATTGCCACCTGGGTTTAACTAAACAAGTGGGTAACAGTTTCCAAATGCCAAAGTAAAACAACAATTAATATGTTACAGCTGGCAAGGAGATTTTTTTCCCTAATTGGTGCCCTAAGTCATGTTGTGTTCCTTAAACATCTAAATCACATGGTACAACAATGCCAAGATCCATCATGCTCATATTTTAAGAGTGTTTCAGTGAGGCGTAGTCTGAATTTTAACCCCACAAGGAATCTTTAGAATGTTCCGGAAAAGACCACAGATTCACACAATTCTCCTATCTGCAATATTATGGTGGAAATGGTGGTAAGAACCGGGAATTTTATGATGAAAATTGATAATTCTGCACCCTTGTGTATGCTACATAAGGGTTTTTATTTGAGCTTGCTTTTTGGAGTTAAAACATCATAAACTTTGAAGGGAAAAAGTCAAAATTTTGCAATAAATTTGAAAGAGTGAAAAAGATACACATTTTACCCTAAGGTTTATGGGGTACAGTTTGTAAAAGTTACACAGTCAAAAATGTACACCAAAAACAAAAGTTATTTAGCCGGTCATAAGAGAAACAAAATGAAAAATTTCTGTCATATTTTCACCATATTATAAATTAATTCATAGATAAATATTTAGCTTAATGACTAAATATTTAAATATAAACTGACATTTATGAATGAGTATAAAACAAAGACGCAAACATCACTTTGAAAAATGAACACCCACTTTTTTCTTTCATGACAGGCTAAATAACCCAAATTGTTGGTTTTAAGTATTAACTGTGTAACTTTACAAATGGCACCCTATAGTGGTTGGTCTGCATAACAAATGCATTCATACATATGTTGCATTTTGCTGTGCAACATTTTTGATTCATTAACAGAATCTCTTGAGTTGAACATTTAAATCCTATTGAGACAAGTAACCAGTAAGAAGGCAGCTGTCATAGGAACACATTAAGGTCATTAAAGGCTGTGTGTTTATGTGCACTGACTGGTACCTGATATAAAGCAGGAATCTGATAAATCATTAATGTCTAAAACAGATGGAAGCAGGAGATATCCCAGCGTGCTATCCTTTCCCCCCCTCCGGTCTGTGCACATATCTGTCTGGCACAGATTCCCACATAAACGCATAAAGTGTCTGCATGCAGCTGAACCAGACAAAGGGCAAGACAGAAGGCACACAGTCACCTTCTCCACTGAGTGTGATCTTTCTCTTTGCTTTAATTTCTAGTGCGCATCGCACTTCTCTGCAGCCGTCCCGGACGAGGTCTGGTCTTGTTCAGCGCTCTCAGCGCCGTCTGACACACACATGCTCATGTGATACACAGCCCAGGGCCTGGTTACCTGACATGCTCGTATGACATCATCGGTTTGTAATCAGCTCCATATGTCTGCTTCCCTCTTCCTCCTCCTCTTCTGAGTCTATCGGAGGAATACTCTGCTTTCTTTCGTCCACCCTTGACTTTGTGTCCATGTTCTTATATTTCTAATTTGTTTAAACCCTTGTCATCAAATTTTCCCCCCTCTTTTACTTCCCAGATTTCCTTCACTGCCACTCGTGTCTTGTTTCTGATCTTGGCCTGGGCCTCAGCTTGAGTTCTTCCATTAAAATTGGTCATAATTTTGATGGCCAGCTTAGAAAAATCTCATGAGGACATTTGCTGACCTTTTATGGCCAAAATTGGATTTGATGGGCATTCTCTGGCTCTAGATCCGATGTGATGGTAACTTGTAGAGTCTAAATTCCTGTTGTGGCATATCCAAGGAAGGCAAATTTCTCCTTAACTGGCATTAGTTTTGTGGCATTCATAATTTCCTTACCTTTAGAAATCCTCTCTGCAGCTTTTATTATATCTTTCTAAATGAATTTGTGATTATGCAACCTCAAAGATTTTTAAAAACAAGAACTTGGTGCACCCTGTGGACTATTCTGCCAGTCACACAGGGTCAGAAATGTACATAAAGGGTCAAATACATACATGCATTGTCAGAAATCTTCTAATGAATGGTTTTCAATGTTCTAGACTGTATTTTGACTTGACAATACTTAAGTCCATTAAATTCTAACCTGAAGCTAGAAGTTTTGACTTTTGCCGGTGTAATTTCTTTGATGGCACTCGTTGGATTGAATAAAACTCGCAACAATGGGATAGTCCAAGGAAGTTAAGGAAGACTGTAGAAAAAGTGTTGATTTACACACATCAGGAAAACCTTTTGAAGCCATTTCTAAACAACTGCAGATTATAGGACCATCGGTTCATACAGTTGTTCTGGAGGACAAGTTGTTCAGACGCGCCAAAGTCTGGAAGATGATCCAAAATTGGTCAGGGTGTTGAGGAAAAAGAGCTCAGTAAGTGGCAAAGCTCACTCTATGGAGTAATGTTTTTTTGGTCAGACAAGACAAAGATTGAACTATTTGGCCACAATGACACAGATGTATGGCTGCAGGAATCAGGTTGCAGTTTTCATACCAAAGAACATAGCAAGCAGCGTACCACCTGTCAAGCTAAATGTTGGCAGTATCATGGTGAGAGGGTCGCTTCACTGCCACCACTGCTGGTGCAACTGGGCGGAATAATAAATGAGGAATAACTTGACCTCAAATCAACAGAGGGATGGTGGAGAAAGTTGAGCGTCCCAATCAGACAATGAACCCAAACACAGATCTAAACTAGTGTTGGAACTGAAAAAGCAGCCTAACATTACAGGGCAAACATCATCATATCTTAAATCCTTAAAAGCTTTAAACATTCAAAGTATAAAAAATTAATAACTTGTGAGCTTTCTAAGCCGGAGGCTCATTCTAAAAGCCCCTATGATAGTAATAAAAGCCTTTATAGCTATGCCTTTCTTAAAAACGGGAAGCAATTACCATATGTGACTGAAGACGTGTAAAGCCTAGTTTATACTTCTCCGTCAGCAAGTTTACACTCACACGCATACGTATTGTTGGAGACATTGTCCTTTAATATTTCTCCGTTGTTGTGAAGCAATTCCCCACCAGGATACCAGACCTTTTCTGGCGGGTCTGCCTACCATTGCAGTGACATCTCTGGTTGACGACAGTTTATTTATTTCAGCTTGTAACCGCACATCCACTCAAGGAGCAATGGCCGACAGAGAGGGAGTTTTGATTGAGCTGGAAAGCTTTTTACTAGAAGTGCAGCTCATAGAATACTCTAAAAATGCATGTGAACAAACAAACAAACACAGCGGTTTTGTTGTTCTCTACACCTCCTGGTGTTCAAATTCGCCAAAAGGCCATATTAGATAAACTGTCCTTGCGTGCCTGTCAGAGAGCCCTTTCATCGACGGATAATGGTGCTGTGTGTCTCAGCACCTCTGCCAGCTGATAAGTATAACTGGGCTTTATCTGGACAGCAGTGTCTGATGAACTATTTCTGTACAAAAGACAGGGAAAGGACATTTTAAAGGAGAAATATGTTGAATGGATTATGGCAGCATTGAAAAGGGATATACTGAGCACTTTTCCAGCATAGATTTATGCAGGAAATATGGCTGAGCTGAAAGTGAACTGGTGAAGAGGATGGATTTTACCTCACTTATCAAGAACTGTCTCACAGTTGGAAACACTTTCTGTCCTAGGAAACAATTGGACTCCTGAATTTAAGGCAAGACACAAGGCACACCAGAGAGCGAAGACTCGATGAGGGAGTAATGTGTTGACTTAGAGTTAAACCCTCATGAGTAAAACATGGAGTGTTTATGTGGAGAAAAGAGAGACTTGCATAACCACTGACTCAATATTACAAACTGGGCTTTCATTAGACATAATGCTGACAACTTTTAAACCCCAGGGTAGGCTGCCAGTCTTTAGGTCTCACAGCTGATGCACTTTTCCCCTGATTTAGCCATAGACACATGGTTAGACATTAAGGTTTTCTCTTTGACAACATTTGAATCTACTTTTACCTGGGCTGTGCTAGCTGTTTTCTTTCACACCCATATTTCTCAATTTTGATCATAGAAATAAATTTAAACAATGTTTGCTGGATTGAGTAATAAACTGAAAAGATTAAGTACACTAAATGGAAATTCAATGGACTCTAATCTGATTTTAAGACAAAACAAATCATTATTTCCTGGAACAGATTCTCCACCCACACCTGTTCCTGGAAGGATACCTTGAAAGCCTTATAAATCTCAGACTGCATTAGAATATTAGAAAGATGTGAACTCCTTCGGTCTTACCAAGGAAATATCCTGCAACGAAAACAACTCCAATGGCGAGAGAGCCAACCAGAACCTCGTTGGGATAAGACATGTTTGTAACGAGCGATAATATCCACGCAGGATTACACAGCAGGGCAGCGCAGGCTCTTCCGCGTTGCCTGGGCACTCTACCGTAATACTGTCAGGAAAAAGGGACGCGCATAGGGTGCAAAACACATAAACCAAAAATGTGCTAAAAAATAATGCCCAGGCATATTTATTACAAGGAATAAAAATAGGAACGTCATAATGAATAGTTCCCTTTACCCGAAATCATGACGATGAAGACATGTCATCCTAACATGGAGAGATGTAAGATTATAGGCAGGACTGCACAACAGACAGAAGCTATAATTTACAGACAACAGCCGTTGGCTAACAAAAGACAACAATTGTAGGTAGGGAGAAAATTGTGAGAAGCATGTAGGTGTGTGTGCTGGAGAATAGGTGACAAGGGAGGTTTGCCCCTCAGTTGGTACTGTACAACTGATAATCATTACCCCTAATCCGCCTTTGATGTAAATCGGAGACGGGATGCTGTGATCGATGTTTGCGTAGACGTGGCAGCAGCCGCAACAGAACCACAACAAATTAAAGATATCTTCACAGGAGCAAAGCTGCAACAATAAAGCATATCTCTCGTTAACTTGGCAGGAAGAAGTGAGGGGATGCTGTGCACATATGTGTTCTTTAATCTGTCCAGCTGTCAGGTGAGCAGGGTGGATCTGCCTCTTGGTACTCTTTGATAGTTTGCTGATGGATTAGCATTGATGTCAAATGGTCCTTGGAGACATATATAAGAGCTGCTCTTTAATCTAATTTCAAGAACTCGCTCGGTCAAGTCATAATCCCTGAGATTCTCCTTATCATTTACTTCCACCTGGAGTATTTCACATCTTACTGTAAATCAACCCGTTAAAGGCTGTTTTTGCACCGGAGAGCATCTCAGTTATTAATAAGTCGGAGGAAGGTGCCACTTTACCTGGCTAATCCCTTAATGTTTGGCTTCCACATCACAGCTCAGTTTAAAAACACTTCATAGCATCAAACCTCATAGGCTGTGTTTAAGAAGGGAGGCCCTCATACGGATGGCTGATCTGTAAAAAAAAAATGACTCTGGAACTACACCACTAATTTATTTTAAGCCTCTTCCAGCCAAACCCGGCTTGCTTAAAGTAAACGTTAGCTCACGTCTCTGGGAGAGTATAGGCACGGTCTCATTTAAACTCCGACTCATATCATGATAACAGCCGGGGGAACACAAACGTCTGTTTAACATGAGGCCTACAGCAGAGGAAAAAGGTGGGAGGAAATTCTCATCAGCGCAGCAGAGACTCTGTAGCATCTCTAAAAACAGGAAATGAGATTCATAATCTGCTCATCCTTTCATAAATGCACAGATGAGTGGAACGAAATCCAAAGGGCCGCTGTGAAATACACTACATTTCTATAAATGGTGTTTTCCACCTCTAATTACACAAACCTGAGCATTTTAAACATGCATGTTTTAGTCCATAAACAAAACAATACAAGAATGCTTAAATATATACACTCCTTCATAGTCTCCGTGAACTGTCTGGTGATCTGGTCTTCAGCTCTAAAGGCCAGAAGCTCCCAGACCTCTGCATCACTGCAGCTTCCATTTCAGCTGATACAGTTTACAGATGCTAAATGAACTCCCCATGTTTACTTACACTTTAAATACTGCAGCCGGGCGTGGCTCAGAGCACATTCGTGATCTTCATTCATTAGTCCTGCGCTGCAGCAATATTGCGGTAATATTACTATCAAGCATGCCGGCACAAATGCCGCAATATTCGCGCCTCGTTATAACGCCATGGCGTACTGCGCCGGCAATATTACCCTAATATGCCACCACATTGTGTCTTTTGAAAATGCCTAGCGTGTTTTTATACGAGTCAAGTAGCGAAGTTCACATCATTGCTTTTGGCCTTTGAGCAAAACCACTAATGATGGTTTCATCATTGCGTTGCCCTCTGTGACCTTTTCAGTGCAGTCACAATCTTTTGCAACAACTTCCTTTACATGTTTTATTGGAAGTGTCCAGTCTGTCTCTCGCTTGCCATCCTCCTTCACCTCTAGCCTTCTGCAGGAATGCAAATGATAGTCATTCAGGATGTAGGGTGTGACGCTGGAATTTACTGACACTGTCTGTGTGCTGACTTGGGTGTTAAAGTGAAATCATTCCCCTCTCAGGGAGATCAGAGGGGATGAGAAGAAGGCTGAGCAGCAGTTTGGGATCCTGGAAAATGAACTTCTTTCTATTGTCAGCGAACATCCGCTCCACTCCTTGATTATAGCAAGTACTTGGAAATTTGCCTCCAATTGTCTCTGACCTAAAGTGAGAAGCATTACAGTTGGGCTGCCTTTAGGAGTGGGTTAAAACATCTTAAGGAGTGTTCATTTGCAACTCCTGGAAAGAAAAATCTGCATTTCAGTCTAAATGGTATAATTATATATGACAATTATAGCAAATTATAGCATCTTCACAGCAGTCAGCTATCAGTACACACATTGTGGCTGTTGGGTTTAACTGAAATGTGCTCAATGGGGGGGGGTACTGTAATTTCAGGGTATAACTGGGCGTGAGCATCTTTCTAGTTGGAACTGATGATGGGAAGTAACACAAAAACAAATGTCTGATAAAGATAAACTGAGTAAATCAAAAAGCAATTTTCCAATGGCGAAATAATTTATTACAGGAAAAAGTTATCCACATCAAATCACGACCAGTCTGACAACACAAAGTAGGCTAAAAGATTTTAAGTTGCTATTTAATCACCAAGAGTGACTACTAAAATGATTCCAAAGATACATTGAAAATTCATCCAAGACGTCAGATAAGTTATAGGAACATCTAAAGCACTGTAGACCTCAGTAATGTTTAGTGTTCATTATTCAACTATAAGAAAGAAGCTGGAAAAAAATGTCATCAAAGTTGAGGGTGCCAAAGTGAAAACCACATCTAATCCTAAGGACCCCAAAGCACTTCACACTACATTCACTCTTTCACCCATTCATCAACACATTCTGGTGATGGTGAGCTACATTGTAGCCACAGCCACGCTGACAGAAGCGAGGCTGCCGAACACTGGTGACAGCAGACCCTCTGACCACCACCAATAGGCAAGGCAGGTGAAGTGTTTTGGTCTAGGACACAACGAGGCGGACAGAGCGGGGGATCGAACCTACAACCCACTAGTTATGGTACAAACTCCTAACTCCTGAGCCACATTGGTACTAAACAGTTTTGACTGAGGACTTTCAACTGTTGCAGTATGAAGGTCTTTGGTTTGAATCCCGGCCAGAAGTATTTCCGAATGAGGTTTGCATGTTCTCCCTCATGCATTCATCAGTTCTACTCCAGTTTCCTCCCACACTCCACAAACTTGACTGTTAGGTCAACCAAATACGCTGAATTGCCCTAAGGTATCACTGTGTGCGTGCTTGGTTATTTTGTTTTGTGTGTCTCTATGTTTGCCTGTGATGGACTGGCGACCTGTCCAGGGTGTACCCCGTTTCCTACCCAATGACTGCTGGAGATAGGCACCTGCTCTCTATAAGCGTGCAAGGATAAACAGGTATAGAAAGTGGATGAATAGATAGACTTTTCAGGTGTCTGCTAGAAAACTGTAGATGAAGAGGGATTTCATTGTTTCCCATCACTTTGAGTCCATGAATAGATCCACATCAACACAAAATCAATTTTGTGTTGATGTGAAATTTAAATTCTGAAATGGCTTAGTCATAGTTCAGAGCTGAATCCACCATTAAAATGGAACTTCTCAATGGGACAATATTCATAGCAACTGAACCCTAGTTCACGAAAGTTAATAACCCAATGATCCTTTTGACTTCTTGGTCTTCTACAGAGCACTTTTTATTCTACCGTGTGGTTGAAATGAGTCACATTTTCTAACTTTAAAAGCAACTTTAACCATGACCTTATGTCATAAAACCTGAAACCTCTCAGGAAGGCAGAGAGGAAAGGGGCGTGTTTTCGGGCCTCTTTGCTGTTTTAGACTCGCCATACCAGAACACACTTAAAAGCTTGATGAAGTGCACCGGAGGGATGCTTTACTGTGTGTCAAGGAGCTGCTTCTGAAAGACTTGGATCTGCAGAGTTATTAATGAACAGGCTGAATGCTGGATTTTATCCATCTCCGTCTGCATTGACGTGACTAGTCTCACCTGAGTGCCTGAACACAACAGATGGATTGCATCTGGAGGAAATCCAAAGAGGCATTTTGGCACTTTAGGGTTACGGGGTTTAGGTTTGTCCACTCTGTTCCAGTAATGATGATGATGATGATGATGACTGATTGTGATTTGATGTTGTTTTAGTGCAGTTAACTTTGGCAGGATTCCTTGCCTTGTTTTACAAAACTTTAGACAAAAAAACATGAACACATCTGTTTTATATGTTTGTCCGTTTGTATATCTGTAGTTGGATTCTTCTTCTTTTTCCCCCCACATTTTTAGATGCATCTAAACCCAATCATACATCAACATTGACAGTGCATTCAGTTACAGTATATAGTGGAGACACAATTTGAAGACAGTATGCCCTCAAATATTAGTGTTTAAAGGAAATGGTGGTTCAATCCCTGTTTTTTAGACACATTACTGGCATCAAATTGAAAACTAGGATTTCAGTTTTAAACAACGACTTCCTTCTCTTGGCTTTTCTGCCTTCAATGCAAGATGAACACAGAAAGTATACAGGATGTCAGCCGAGGCTGTATTTTTGTTTTTGACTTCCCCCATTCGTAACCCGTGTTAGCATTGCCTGTAGCAGCTCTACTATGTAACCATCTTGGTAGAAGCTTAGAATAACACTACAAAATCCCTTAGAGCCCAGCTAAAAGACAATCTGGTATGATGTTACTTTCCATATATGGCCAAGATTTATGTTTTTCAAGATCTAAGGCGAATGATTCTCTCAATGCAGAAAAAAAAACGAAGAAAATGTTTGGCATACAGAAGACTCCTATTATTATTACTATTTTTGGATTCACGTATTCACAGATTTTTCTTTGGAACTTATCTCTAAATTATTCTTGAAAAATCTGCCTATTCACAGATTTTTTTTCTGCGTATATCTAAAGTATTCAAAAGAAACTGCAGCTTGGGAAGCCGGAATACCCCACCACAATGCTACTTGCCTGTTGATGCAAATCAGCCAATCCAGAAGCAGCATTAACTTTATTTAACCCTGATTGGCTGATAAGGAAGATGGTGGATGTTAGCTACTACTGTAGTGCAAAGACAATTTCCACTGTACATATTAATGCATATTAAGGTAGACGTCATGCTAAACTTTTTGTTGTCTGTTATTTCAACCGATGGGGTCAAATATTTCCAGTCATAATCTATTTTTACGTGTCAGTTCTAAAAAAGAAAACATATTCAATGGTATTTATGTATTTTTATTGATTTTAATTAATATTCAATCTGAACAACAAAACGTTCCACCGCTCTGGCCTGAATGCACAGTCTCACAACTTCCTCCTGCTCCACATAGACCTGAAATGCTCACCCACTTGTGTGTAATCAAATATCTACAGTGTGATTGCTGCAGAGGTTTTTGTCGTGAGGTTTTGGATTTCTGCCTCAGACAGATGACTTCTCATGGGGGTTTAGATGTTATTTTGGACGCTGAATCTGCACTCCACTGCCACACTGGAGACTGGAATTAATCAGCACTTCAGCCAAAGTTGGAAATCAGGGAACATTTCTCCAGTTGAAGTGATCAGAAGTTGGAAAAACTCTGAATGAGCCGTTTCCTGAACCGTAAGCTATCACTTCAGTGGGAGGAAATCACACCACATGCACCGGAGGTTGGGACCACCGGGCTCTTGGGAGCAACGCGGTCCAAATCCTCAGTAACTCTTCAAGGCGCTGTCAGCTCCCGGTCAGTGAGATGCATTGGGTACAGTGTCCAGCTCTGAGATGATCTTCAGATGCTCTCATAGGAATCTTTTGTTTCATTGATTTAGTTACCTGTACTCTGCATCAAGTGGTCACGAGTATGAATTGTAATCTGTCAATATGACGGACAACCTTCAAATTTTTCTTTCACCGCTCTAAAAAAATTGGTCAAATACAGAAAATATTTTTGTAATATGACCCCTGTATTAAGGCATATTTGGTGTTTGAACTATTAAAATAGGCTGCTATAAGAGTTTATAAAGGAGGTCTCAAGTATTTGCGGATTTTAGCTGTTGCGCTTGTTTTCATTCAAACTTAAAAGCTGAGAGGAAGAGGTTGGATAAACTCATCAAGAAGGTCAGCTCTGCTCTAGGGCGCCCCCTGGATCCAGTGCAGATAGTGGGAGACAGAAGGACTGGCCAAAATAATACCACTGATGGACAAAGTCTCCCAACTCATGCATGAAGATGTAGCTGAGCTGCAGAGCTCCTTTGGTGACAGACGGCTGCATCCTCAGTGCATGAAGGAAAGTTTTCTCAGGTCCTTCCTCCCTGCAGCTGTTAGACTTTACAAACAGACCTGCTCCCAGCAAAATCGATAATGTTTACATCACTGCTATAAGTTGCACTATTTCATTCATTTGATTAACATTTCTGTGGCTTTTCTCAGTTTATATTCTGTTAACTACTTGTAAATAATAAGTTAAATTTTTTTACTTTATATTGCACAACTACTCAGTTGCACATTCTAATCTGTGTATGCCACTTTATTTTTAAAAACTGCACAATAATTTGGTTTTTGTAATTGTGTCCTTAATGTACATATATCATTCTTAATTCTACTTTCATACTTTTTCTACCATTCTTGTGTGATCGTCAATGCTTCTGTTATCTGTCAATTTGCTGCTGTTACAGCCAAATTTCCCCTTTGTGGGACAATAAAGGGTTATTCTGTTCTATTATATTATTAAATTATATGATATTATATTCAAAAGGATTTAGATTTGTCTTCACTTGTTAGATTTCTATATACTTGGCCTTTCTTTTGAAGAAAACCCTATGTGTGGCATGAGCTTTAATAGGAGAAAAAAAAATCTAAAATTCTGTTTCTTTTAGATAATCACTGTCATACATAGAACTAATTACATATTGTAATGTGATACTATTATTTAACATAAAGGCTCTTTCTTGTAATGAAGCGTTAAAGATTGGATACAAACCCATGCTATTTGAAAACCTGCCATGAGCTAACGGAGAAAAAGAATAGCTACTTAATCTTCTGTTTTCTTCATGTAATGCTTTGGTTTGGCTGTAATACACAGCTTTTGAAATCCAAGTAATTTTTTTGTAGGGAAAAAAAATGCATCTTAAGAATGAGCTCATGCTATACTTACATTAAATTAAAGAGATCCAGGCATAGTATTTCATTTGTGTTTGCTCTTTATCCAAACCGCAGATACCGGGCCTCGTTCTCGGTGCATTTAAACTCCACAAGAACCCTTCCTAAGCTGTTGGAAGCCTTTAAAGAGATGTTTCAGTCATGTTCTTAGTAGTTATGGGCTGATAATAAAACAAAACAAGGGGGGGAAGACATGAAATTAGTGATTTGTTAATGTGACCTCAATGCAAACTAGAAGCTAGCTAAAGCATAAAACATTTGATGTGAAATGTAGAACTCAGTCTTATGTGTCTCCATGCTGATATGGATTCTTCCTGTACATGAGAGGACATTGAAACAGGATAGACCATTTAAACCGTTTTTTCCCCCCTGCTCTTCAGTCATAGCCCAGTCTCCCCCAGCTGTCGCCGCCAGCAGCAGGATTTTCTCTCTGTCAAGTTCAGAAACATTTGTTCTGACATATCAGTCTCTGACAAAAGACGGATTTCCACGCCCCGATCTCTCGCTGTGAGTTGCGTAAGCCATCTCGCGTCCTGCTGCAACCTGGTCAGAATGTTATCTCTGAACATCGTTATCCAGCAAGACAGGCTGAGGTACCTCACCGGGTCAACAGAACTGAATTCTTTTGAGCAGAACTAAAACGACTGCATGATTTAATCTTGGATCTGCACTGTGCAATTATGGTTGTGGGTTCAGATCCGACTCTGGACATAACTTCAAGAAATACCACTACTACTTAAACATATATCTACATTCTGTGATCGACCAGAGAAGCCACTGGAACAGTAGCAGTAATGTAAAATGCCACGCAAAAGTATTTAGGCTCTTCTATCTTTTTCACATTCCAGCCACAACCTTAAGTGTTGACCAACACAAAGGATAAAGTGCATAAATGTGAAATGGGAAGCAATCTTAGTTTTCAAATGTTTTTTTCATTCTGATGACCACAAATTCCTAACACAGCACACAGGTCAGGGGTAAAGATTTGGAGAAGTTTAAAGCAGCGTTCGGTAGTAGAGGGATATCCAAACCTTCAACATCCCACAGAGCTCTGTTCAATCCATCATCTGAACGTAGAAAGAGGATGGACCAGCTGCAGACCTACAAAGACGTGGTTGTCCACCTAAAGTGAAAGAGCGGGTAATAATATAAAGAAGTGTGCTGCTCAAGGTGGCAACATGTTGGAGCAGCTCTGTCATGTTAGTTCTGATCGGTTCTTTTTCTAAACTTCTGTTCATCTTTTTTTTTTTGTTGAATTGTTGCTGTTCAGTTCCATTTTTCCTCAAACTCTTATACTTTCAGACAGTTGTTATTGTGTGTAACCATGCCAACAAGGTATTGTTTTTAAAACTTGTAGCAGCTTATTAGCGTTTCGAAACCTCAAATAATACCTGAACTATGACGCCAAATCCCAGAGGAGTTGAAAAGGAAGCTTCATGGATGTAGAGCAGGACCAAAGCGCAGAGATGGGCAAGGATCATCTCCCCAACTCCAACATCTCTCTGAGTATTGACCCTTTGCATGTGATGTAGCGCTTTTTGGCCAGCGCCATGACGGACGGCGGAAGTACAGTACATAAACAGCTGGTTTGCGGCAAACGGCATGTTGGAGAACATTTTCTTGTTATTCGTATGGTTGTCATGATAAAAAAATGCTCATATCTTGCTGTGTGGTGGGTTGCACTAACAGGCAAGGGTATAAAGCTAACGTAGCATTTTACCGTATGCCTGGTGATGAAAATAGAAGATGGCTATGGCTAGCAGCTATCAATCAGAAGGACTATCCCTCTAAGTAGTCACGGATTTGCAGTGAAAATTTTTTGCACGGTAAGATTCTTGTTTTCTTGCTTGTTTATTTTATTTTTAGAACATCTACAGTCATTTTTGACACCCTGACTAAGCTGACATTACTAACGGTTTAGTCAGTTAGGGTTGCCAACCGTCCCGTAAAAAACAGAATGATCCCGTATTCAAAAATCATGTTAAAACAGCGTATTCTATGTAAATGTGACACACATGTAAAACTATTACTTATACAACATTATAACAAATATTAATGTCTTACTTATGCCATTATGAGGTACCTCTCCCCCTCGTGAGCGTAGCATCGCGTCCCAGTCACCCAGCCAGCAACAAAAAAGTGGTAAGCGTCTAGACTTTTGTACGCCTTAAGATCAGCACCTGGTGTGTGGGGATACTCCGTTGATAACATAGTGGTACAGGTCGTGTGGAGTGAAGTCAGGCAGGCGTGACGATTTAGTTAGGTCCGTGAATACGCCAGGAGGAAAAAGGTACGGGTCAGTATGTAACCTCGCTATCTTCAGCTTCTCCAAATACCGCTCTTTATGTTGACCTACAAGGTGACTGACCTCAACCGACAACTGCATGACATCGTTATGACAAGGAGTAGTCATAACTAAAGTTAGAAAAACTATAACTAACCACAGTCTGTCTTCTTTTTCAATTTTACCGCTTTTTTACTTATATTTTGTCGCTAGCGTATGTTTACTTCTGCCGTCCGTCATGGCGACGACACGTGATCAGGTGACGTACGTGCAAAGGGTCAATACGGCCACACAGAGGAGTGGCAAAAGCAAATCAGGTGGATTAGCAGTTCTGGCCAACAACTGATGGTGTCATCCAGGACATGTTATTGAGCTGTTAGCATGTCATGATGGTCATACAACAGTCATCAGTCAGAGGCTTCTTCAGATTCATTGCAAGATTGACTGCCAACGGAAAACCTTCCTGCCCACAGCAACACCATTCACGACGACTGTTTGAAGATACTTGGATGATATGAGTTACGACAGCATTTAATTTCTCTTTGAGATAAATAAAGTATTTTTGAATCGAACTGAGCTGAATTGAGAGCATTATTCAGAGAAGGTAATTCTGTCTGCACCTCAGGTCAGTAAATCTGACCTTTATGGAAGAGTGGCCCAGGGACGGTTATTGTTAAAAAAAAGAAAGCCACAAGAATATCCGACTGTCTTTTTCTACAAACCTATAGAAGAAGGTCCTCCGGTCCGACAAGACCAAAATTAAACTTTCCGGCCTATATGCTAAATGCTATGTGTAGAGCAAAACTAACACAACTCATGACTCTGAACACACCCTCTCCATGGTAAAGCATAGGAGTGGCAGCGTCATGCTGCAGGATGCTTTTCCTTAAAAAAAACAAGGAAGGAAAAGACTGCTAAAGACTTGAGACCCTCCAGCAGGAGAATGAACCTAAAAGTACAGCCAGAACTGCATTTATTTAAAACATTCGTATGTTAAAACGGTCTAGTAAAAGTCTGAACCTAATTTGAATTGGAAATCTGTGGCAAGCTCAAAGATTGACGTTCTCCACTCAATCAGGCTAGAACAAAGAAGAATGGAAAAACAGTCTGTAGTAGAGACAAACCCCAGTAGGGGTAAGGGTTAGGGGTGGACTGGAACTGGAATGAAATTTGATTATTTTATTTAAAAGAAAAACTGAAAATCATATTTAAAAAAATCCCTTCACCATTATGCAGTACTTTGGTTAGTTCAAAACAATTTGAAGTTGTGACCAAATGTGAAAATATTCCAATTGTGGGAGTATTTCTGCAAGACCTCATTTTCACCAGTTTGGCTCTGTCTCTAGAAGTTGGATGTGGTTTTCTTTTAAATCAGGCATCATACTGAGTTTTTTTTTTATATCCTGTGCTGTTCCATAGTCTTTATAAAAAGACATTTCTCAGTACATTATTCACAGACCCTTATTGATTTCTTTGAGACATGTTGGAAAACAATCCCTTCCATTGAGGACAAAAGTTGGACCTGAATAGACAATGTTTATCCTTGTATCCCGGCACCCTGACAGCTCTCCTCCAGTCTCATAACCTTACAGGAAAGTGATCTCATCAATCATCTCCGGCACCTTGCGTCAGCTCTGTGAGAGCAGAATTTAGAACCCACCTGTGGCTCCGATTTCCTGGTTTCTAGGGTTTCTTGTCCAAGCCCAGGATGAACTAGGATAGGGTGGTCTCCCTGACAGCTTTCTATTGTCCCTCGCCAACGAGCCAATCCCCCCAAAGCCTTAAATTTTGGGTTTCCATGTCACAACTTGACACCCGCCCGCCTAAGTCTCGGCAGGCATTTCTTAAGCTCAGCAAACATTTCCTAGAAGTCTGACCTGACCTATTTAATGCTTCTAAACGAATACTTTAGTGCATTAAATGGCTCCTGTCTCTTGAAACAAATATGTATAAGCAATAGCTTTACATTGGACATAAAGTCAACTGAATCCTCCCTGATTCCAATTATATCTACAAATCAGATGCTTCCCACCCCCCTGTTAATCAAATATTTTCAGTGGTTGCACATGAAACATATGTGAATAAATCAAGTCAATTCTTTGAGATTATTGTGTCAAAGAACTCAAACAGTGGTCCTTCCAAAGGTACCCTGAACCTTTAACCTTATTTTAGTTTGTTGTATTTCAACCAAATTTAAATAAACAACTTAACATTTGACAGTTTTGATGTAAGCTTGATGTTATCTCAGTTTAACCAGCTGGTTTTATCTGGTTTCTTAGTACCGTTTATGCTTCTACAACCATTAGCTTATTTCCTTGATTCAATTAAATTCAATTCAAAATTACTTTATTAATCCCAAAGGGAAATTAAATGTTGTTGTAAATCATTATGCAAGTTCCTTCAAAGATTTGTTGTAGATGCTGATGGCTGTGGGTAGGGATGATCTCTTGTAGCAGTCTGCAGATCTGAAGAAGCCTCTGACTGAAGACGCTCTGTAGTTGTATGACAGTCTGATGTAGAGGATGCTCTGGATCTATGGCGTCTTCTTTTCAACTCATCAGGGTTTTGTGGCTGTAGTTGAGGTATTATTTGAGCTTTTGTGATGTTAATCAGCTGCTGCCAGTTGTAAACCACCTTGTTCCCATGGTTATGCATCATAACAAATGTCCTAAAATAAAAAGTATCAGCAAAAATCCTTCCAGCTGCACAGCATTCAAAACCAGAGAGAACAGTTGTCCACAAAAACAATGTTTCTACCAGAAATTGAAGAATTAAAGTTTTAAAAAAGAAAAAAATATGAACCAAAGTAACAGAGCTACTCCAACATGCTGCCACCTTGAGCGGCGCAATTCCGGAATTCTTCATCATGGGAAACTTTCTTTGTGAGTCTCTAGGAGGCATCCTTTCGATGTGGAGGAGCAGCGACTCTCTGTGCTCCTCCTGGATGACCGAGATTCTCAGCTCATGTCTAACTGAGAGCCCAGACTCCCTGCAGAGGAAACTCATTTCGGCCGTTTTTATCCGTTCTGTGTAATCCGTGTAATCTCGTTCTTTGGTGACTACCCAGCAGGGGTCGCTTTAACCAAATATTTTTCACATTTTTGTTTTTTTTAGAACGGTGATGGAAAAATCTGAAGGCCGTCTGTGATTTTGACAGATTAGTATACATACCTCGCTTACTCATGCACTTTAGGCAGCAACAGAGCATCATCTCAGACCTCTCAGTCCCCTCCCAATGTTGTGATCTAATTCTAACATTTTTTAGATTCCTTGACCATGAAAACATACCTTTAGCAGCTGGATTCACACTGATATCTTTATCAGTTCAGAAGTTATTAACGAAAAGCAAATTTTCTGTAAAGTCGGTTTTTGGATCACTCCCAAATACATTGCAGACATTTCCTGAAAATGTAATCAAAATCCACCTATAACTTTGGAGTTATATTGCTAACAAACAAACAAACCCTGGTGAAAAGATGAAATGAAAAAAAATACTATTATATATGTTATTTAAAAACTTTTTTTTTAAACATAAAAAAACATTTAAAAAAATTGATGAGTAAAAATCGGTTATGACTGGATTTCTTTTTAACCCCGTCAGGGAAAATAAAACAAAAATGTCTAGTTACCTCTGCTATCTGGAGCTCGTGACCATAGATGAGGGTGAGAACGTAGATCGAACTGTAAATCGAGGGCTTCGCCTTTCAGTTTAGCTCTCTATTCGCCATATTACTGCAGACGCCCCACCAATCGCCTATCAATCTCTCGCTCCATTTTTCTCTAATTCATGAACAAGAACCCCAGATACTTATACTCTCTAACTTGGCGTAGGACCTCATTGAAAACCCTTTTACTGCTCAAGACCATGGTTTTGGAATTGGCGGTTCTGATTAATGAGCATTGGCTTACTGATAAAAGCTTGAAAGAACATATAATCTAAGGCATGTGCAACGTTTTTTCATGAAATAGAATATGTAGTTATATGCGAGGTCACACAAAATTTTTGACTTTCACAAATGTTCCATTGTTCTTCCTGGATCAGAAGGAATATGGCATCACAACGGGACTTGATAGTTGTAATGTTTGTCCAGTACTGAAAGCAACACAGCAACTAGTGTTGCTAATATGGGATTTATTCATCATTTTACAAAATGCGTCTACTACAAATTACCTCATGCCCTATGAACATCCCCTAAACAGTCCTCTGCTGCACAGTAGTGGCTGTATTTGTCGTAGAGAAAATGCTAAGGTGTCACAACATTGATTAACTCCCCTCATTTGCAGAATTCATTGTTACCACATTCAGATAGCCCCTTCACCACAATGAGACATGTGAGCTAGCAGAGGCAGGCAGGCTCTTTCCTCCCTCCATATTTCACTCACTATCTCGGCTCTGACTTGGCCGGGAGCACAGAACTTGGACCTATTGTTCAGGAACAGCAGCTGCCAGCCATCAGGACATAAAGTACGAGTTTCATGCCGTCGCTTCCTTCCGCACTGACAGGATGGCCGGGGGAAATGGTTTTCCTTTGCCCCTGTTTTGCCAAGCCATAACTCAAGTTGGTGTCCACCAGAACAAATGCGAGAGTGGAGTAAATCAGAGCTGCAGCAGGCAGGTAAAAGTGTCCTCCACAATGCCAGGTTTGCATGTCATTCCTTACATTTCCTCTTTTGCAGTTTCAGTATCCCTATTATTTGTCTCCAGGTCTGGCAGAGGCTTTTCACGGTTCACAGCATGCAGAGAAATGTCCCGCTAAGTCTACATTAGCTGCATTTTTTTCCTAACTTGCTTGACCCCCGTTCCCCCACCCTTGGCACTATTTCCCTTCACAAATACAAGATTAGCTCATACATCACTCCTGCAGATTCCTAGTCCCCATAATCATTTATCAAGCTCTGTTTAGTTTGACCGCTCAGTTGTTTCTGCTCTTTTTTAGCCTCAACATATGTTAGAGGTTACAAACAAGCTGTCGAGACGCCTCTGAACATTAACCCTTTACTGCAGCTACCTGAACTCCTCACCGAGCTCGTCACTCTCTGTGCTGGATATTGTTTGGTTGAAATACAACCCAGTCCACTTAGTTCAGTCTCATACATAAGCCCTGAAGTATTCACGGTCAGGTTAGACCCTTTTAAAGGTGCACCCCCTAATGAAATGGTTACAACCCGCTACAACCACAAACGTCAGAATAATTTATTGGCTTTTTTTATTAGTAGAACGTTAGCTATCCAGGTGGAGGTAAATAAAACATGGTTTTAAAATTTTTAGATTTTAAAATCGAAAAAATGCAAGGTTAATTAGTATTCTGTCCCTTTTTCTTAGACACCCATAAATAAAATCCAGTGCATCTAATTTCCTCTCAGATATCTAAAGCCTATTAGAAATTGATTGATTGACCTATGTGTGAGGTACAGCGGTTCTGCAGAAGGTTTCAGGGGCTTGTTAAATAACATGAGTAAACAAACAGCCTCCTAAGCTTTGAACATCTCCTTGAACACTCCATTCCCATGGTGGTATCAGTATCTTGGTATGGAGATGTCTTTATTCAGCAAGGACAGGTAAGCTTTTCAATGTTTATGGGAAGATGCATAGAGCTAAATCCTCCTGGAAGACTAGGAGGGCCAGGCTCTCCCATTCACGTATAGGGCCTGACCAAGCCATATTACAACGCCGGTGTAAATTAATTTGTAACCATGCATGGTATTGACAACCAGCAGAGGGTGCTGTAGGCTATTAATTGTGACTTGATGGCAGCAAAGAAGATACTTTGATATGATTGTATGCCAAAATGGACATTAGAGCTTCGTTTAATAAAAACAAGAACAAAGCTAGCACAAGCGGCGATGATGCTAATACATCACCAGTCTTACAGAGGCAAGTGCAACCTTGAGTGACATTCTGGTCCACAATCCATATCATGAGGAGGTTTTTTGTCAGCCGCGAATAAACATCACAAAGAAAAAGAAGGTTGCTGTTTTGTTATTTTTAGGCTAATATGAGCATGCTAACAGTAGTTATGATGAAAACTTGAAAAAAGAAATACACACAAGGAAGGACATAACCAGTTTTCAGCGACAGATTAAGTTAAATTAAGACTTGTTTTGGATTAGCTATTTTGTTGGACCCTTGTGGATGTAAAAATATTTTTTTGTTTGAGATGGCTCTGGTTCTGTCATTGAAATGTTGCTTCAAACGATGAATTGCACTTTTTCTTGTTTTCTGATTGGTTAGACAAAAGCGTGTCTATTGACACGATTGTATGATTGCTTTCCAATGATACAAAATATGCACATGTACATAGAAAGGGTGTCGCAAAAAAGGGCAGATTTGACCCGAAAGTATGTAGCGTACCCCTAAGGGGTTAAATAAAAACTCAGGACAGGGCAAAGAGAGCTTCATTGGATGGGTTTCAAGCCTTACATCACCAAATGCAGTCCAATATGTTGAATGCAGTGGAGTAAAATACGGAACTATTGGACTCTAGAGAAGCATAGGTGCGTTTTCTGGAGTGTTCAGTGATGCCGCTTTGATGCAGCTGGCAATCCAATGAACGAGTGTAGGTTTGGCAGTTGCCAGGAGAATGGGACTTACCGGACTGTACTGTATCATTTGGTGAAGTGGATGTTATAAGGTAGGGCCCCTTTTTCAGGAGCTGGGCTCCTTCCTTTAGTTCTAGTGACAACAACCCTTAATGATGCAGCATTCCAATAAGTTTTTGACAGCTTCATGCACCCACCTTTGTGAAAACAGTAAGTGGATGACCACTTCTTGTTCCAAGATGACTGCGCACCATGGTACAGATAAAGACCTGGGTGGTTAAGATTGGTGCGGAAGAACTTTACTGATCTGCACATAGTCCTGACGTCAACCTGCTATAACATCTTTAGGATGAAGAGACCCTGAGTCAGGCTTTCCCATCCTACATTAGCACCAGACCTATTCTGGAAGAATGCAAAAAGAAAAGAAAAAAATCTATAAAAACACTCCTAAACCTTGTGGAAAGCCCGAAGACGACTACAAAGCATATTCCAGATGTGAAAACCTTATGAGGTCATACCCCAAAGGACCAGCAGGGGGGATCACTGACAATACGTTACAATTGCTTGCACTGGATTTTATTTAGGGGTATCATAGTAAGGGGGTGACAATGCATGTCAGACTTCTCCAATATAAATGAGTAAAAAAGCTTCAATTGATTGATTTAATGTGAAAAATATCAACATGGAATGTTGAACTAAAAACGACCAGATTTTGTAAGCAAAACCTTCCTGCAAAACATTCATATTTACCCATGTAAAGAAAAGATCATGAATTCTTCCTGACTGGGCGTTTTGCTGCTGCCATTATTTGCAGCGAGTCTAAAAATGGATGGAAAACTACAAGCAGCAGTCTCAAAGCTTTGTGGTCGCTGAGGTCTTATCGTTGCATTCTGTCGGAGAAATGTAATCACATTACGGCATGCAATGATGAATCCCTGGCTCTAATTAGCTCCCCGGTTTACAGATGCTGTTAAGTAACATTTTGA
Organism: Valencia hispanica; assembly: GCA_963556495.2. Taxonomy (NCBI): domain Eukaryota; kingdom Metazoa; phylum Chordata; class Actinopteri; order Cyprinodontiformes; family Valenciidae; genus Valencia; species Valencia hispanica. Next base: position 3,992,722 of record OY747723.1, read on the forward strand.
CAGTATTTAAATGAACACATGGGACAGTTTGTCCTTTTTTAGGTGGTTTCACACCTACCTGGACTGTTGCCAGTGCTGTTTTTTTTTTCTTTCAGAGCACAAATCACAAGCTGTTGTAAGAATATGTAAAAAATAAAAAAATAAAAAGTTTAATCATTCAAGTTGTTTTTAGTCATAGTAAGTGATTTGTCTTAATAAATAGAGTAATAGAGTCTTTAAGAGTGTCAGTGTACTACAAACAAGATTAAGTTGTGTAACTCAAAAGATTTGGGGTCAAGTGAATGGAAGGAGGATGGTTTGTCTTAATGTTCAGACAAATGAGCGTGGGGTCGAGGAGAAATCTGCTCGTTATCTGCTGAAAGCAAATAAGGGAGTGTTGGCTGACCGGCCCGAATTAGGTCAGCAGCCACTCACATTTTCCCCCTGTGTGGGAGTGATGCTGTGACGAGTGTCAGCGTGCAACAATATATCCGTGTGGGGAGAAGGAGAGTAAACAGCAGCGTGTGGTTTCAGTCCTAACTGCAAATCATAACCACCGTTTCATCTATTTTTATTCCATTCATGCCATTGTTTGCACCATTCGCTCTGAAGACACGTCCAGCTTCTCCTCGAACCGTGGACATGGAGTCACAATCAGTCTGAGATTCTGCTCAGTCTGAAAAATGATGATGCCATGATCTAATTTTAAACTGGTATGATTATTTTTTTACCCGTTTTGGAAGCTTATTCCAGTTTGCAGATGTTTACTTTCTTCCTTTTCTACACTCCCTCAGAGCTTGTAACCCTTCTCCTAATTCCATGCACAGACATAATTAGTGTTCCATGTTTGTCATTGCCAGTTGTCTGATCATCATGAGTGAGCATGCCGGAACTTGTGTTAGTATTTTTTTATTGGATGTGTTGAGCTTTCTGCTAAGAAATATTTCTAAACCATATTAGTTTGCTTTCATACAATAAACTATTTTAAGAGATAATTTAGTTATTGTGAAAAGAGAACTACATTAGTTTTAAGAAAATACCTGCAGAGTTGTGGTTCTCAAACTTTCCTGCCAGTGAAGAAACATTTTCAATAACTCTTCTAATCAAGGAAACAACATGGCTCAAATCAGATTTTACGTTAAAAAATCGAATTTTACGTCAACTTTTAAAATATTCTTAAATTCCATTCTTTTGTCAACTTTTTCTTTTCAAAAACTGCGAACCAATGAGAGTTATATTTTTTTCTTTGGTTGTTTTCTGCTCTAAATAAAGAAACAATCAAGAAGGAAATGTAATTACCTCAAGCAGTAAATCTGAAACAGACGGACGCTCTAACAGCCATTTACTTATTCAGAAAGATAAATATAACAAAATTTTGTTTTCTTTTAAGAGTTATAATGTTCATCTTTCCTAAGAAACCTAAGAAATTTATAAAAACGTAATATTTTTTGTTTTATTGCCGCTACAATGACTGATTAGTCCGGCTTTCAGAAACTCAAATATTTATTTCAGGATTCAATTATTAAATGTTAAATGTAGATATTTTAAAATACAGTTTTTAAGGATTCTTATTTATGATGTTTTTGAAGGAACAACACCCTTTTTTAAAACGAGAGTTTGGATATTGTAGGGTAATTTCTATAAGTATAGATGAAATAGTAAGAAGGCCTTATGCCTACAGGTGCATCTCCATAAGTTAGAAAATTATTAAAAAGCTCATTTATTTCCCTTTAGGTAGATTAATTTCACACAGACTGATATTTTGAACTAGCCATGATACATATATATATATATATATATATATATATATATATATATATATTATATATGACACGACACTTCGTTTTACAAATACAACACCAGGAAGGAGAAGGCATGGAATGAAATTTAAACAATTATGGGAGTTGGTGGTGAGTTTAAAAAAATTTATAAAAAATTCTATATAGCATAACTCAGCAAAAAAAGAAACGTCCCTTTTTCAGGACTGTGTATTTCAACAATAATGTTGTAAAAATCCAAATAACTTTATAGATCTTCATTGTAAAGGGCTTAAACAATGTTTTCCATGCATGTTCAATTAACCATAATCAATTAATTGACATGCACCTGTGGAATGGTCGTTAAGACCTTAACAGCTTACAGAAAGTAGGCATTTAAGGTCACAGTTCTAAAAACGGAGGACACTAAAGAGTCTTGTCTACCGACTGTGAAAAACACCCAAAGAAAGATGCCCAGGGTCCCTGCTCATCTGCGTTAACGTGCATTAGGCATGCTGCAGGGAGACATGAGGACTGCTGATGTGGCTAGGGCAATAAATTGCCATGTCCGCACTGTGAGACGCCTAAGACAGCGCTACAGGGAGACAGGAAGGACAGCTGATCATCCTCGCAGTGGAAGACCACGTGTAACAACACCTGCACAGGATCCGTACATCCGAATATCACACCTGCGTGACAGGTACAGGATGGCCACAACAGCTGCCCGAGTCACACCAGGAACACACAATCCCTCCATCAGTGCTCAGACTGTCCGCAATAGTCTGAGATAGGCTGGACTGAGGGCTTGTAGACCTGTTGTAAGGCAGGTCCTTACCAGACATCACCAGCAACAACGCCGCCTAGGGGCACAAACCCACCTTCGCTGGACCAGACAGGAGTGGCAAAAAGTGCTCTTCACTGATGAGTCACGGTTTTGTCTCACCAGGGGTGATGGACGGATTTGTGTTTATCGTCGAAGGAATGAGCGTTACACCAAGGCCTGTACCCTGGAGCGGGATCGATTTGGAGGTGGGGGGTCCGTCATGGTCTGGGGCGGTATATCACATCACCATCGGACTGAGCTTGTTGTCATTGTAGGCAATCTCAATGCCTTGCGGTACAGGGAAGACCTCCTCCTCCCTCATGTGGCACCCTTTCTGCATGCTCATCCAGACATGATCCTCCAGCAGGACAATGCCACCAGCCATACTGCTCGTTCTGTGCGTGAGTTTCTGCATGACAGCAATGTCAGTGTTCTGCCATGGCCAGCGAAGAGCCCGGATCTCAATCCCATTGAGCACGTCTGGGACCTGTTGGATCGCAGGGTGAGGGCTAGGGCCATTCCCCCCAGAAATGTCCAGGAACTTGCAAGTGCCTTGGTGGAAGAGTGGGGTAACATCTCACAGCAAGAACTGACAAATCTGGTCCAGTCCATGAGGAGGAGATGCACTGCAGTACTTCAAGCAGCTGGTGGCCACACCAGATACTGACTGGTACTTTTGATTTTGAGCCTCCTTTCATTCAAATACACATTATTCTATTTCTGTTAGTCACATGTCTTTGAAACATTTTTAGTTTATGTCTTATGGTGTTGACTCTTTTAGTGTTCATACAAATATTTACACACATTAAGTTTACTGAAAGTAAAAACAGTTGAAAGTCAGAGGACTTTTCTTTTTTTGCTGAGTTTAGTATAGCTACAACGTCATGTCAGCTGTCAGTAAAGAGCCTTATGGTGATTCTAATGTAAATAAGAATTGTTTTTAAAGTTTATTCCTTTGTGATTTTGTGTTCTCCTGATTCAAGATCCTTGGACACTACAAATTTATTCTCAAGTTTACCAAAGACATAAAACCGTTCCTCAAACTCAGACAGCAATCTCACAATCCTGTCTTTTTCTGCACTGATGTCCGTTGCACAGACCTCAGAGGCAGGGAAAATGGGCATGGTCACCATGTGTCAGCTGAGTCTCCAATAATGTCAGCTTCAACTTGAATGCACATATACTGCCCAACAACATTGTTCAGGTTCTCTGTAATATCCACAAGAAATGTAAGGTCCTGCGGCCATGTCTGAGATTGTAATTCCATCCCCTGTTTTGCTGTTTTTGTCATGAATTGTCTGATCAAAGAAATGCCTCAGCTTAGCCTCTCTCCTCAACCGTCTTACTCCGGTGTGGTATGGCAGGGTACGAGTAACGAGACACTGAGAAGGCAGTCAAACTGACTGGCCTCTGGCTTGGATGAATCAACACTTCGTTTTCAATTTTTAACGACTTGCAACACAATGCCTCCTAAAGCAAAATACAGTGACATGCCCAGAGACCATCTCCTCCATTAGAAGCTTGTGCATTCACTGTAGTTTTTGTAACAACACCAGCTTCTATTCCGATCATTGACAGCGCGCCATCTGTAGCAACATCTCCAAACAAATAGTTGAAAATGTTTTCAGCAGTTGTGGTGTCAATCATAGGCACGAACTCAAGGAACTCCTCAGTGACGGTCAATGTCTACTCAACTCCACGAACAAATATTTATATATATATAATTACATCGTCTGTAATGTCAGTACTCTCATCAATTGCAACAGAAAAAACAAGAAGTGACTTGACTGTGTCTTAACTGCGTGTCTAAATCTTCCAACAGTTTCAATATCCTCTCTCTCATAGTATTCCTTGTCAAAGTAACATTAGCAAATGGTGGTCGCCTCTCGGGACACGAATTCTGCAGCCTTCAAAATTTATGTTTTAACAAACTCACCATCGGAATTCAGCTTAAATGCTGATGCTATTCCATTCGCAGTTAGGTAGCTGGCTTTTACTGCTGCTTTACTGACGTTTCAGTTCCAGGTGACAATTGACTACTGTTTCCTCAGACCCACCAACAATCTTTTCTTTCCTCAGCTGTCCTTGTGGGATGTCATATTTTTCACAATGATGAGGTCGTAGTGGCACCAAATATTATATTTCTTGAGCACAGACACTTGCTGATTGCACACAAAGCACACAGGTTTCTCATTTATCTTTCGAAAAAAGGAAGCAGATCTATTTTTCTTGCAAAACTCTACACTCCACTTTTCTTCTTTTTGGCGAAGACATGTTGGCTTGTGAGGTTGAGTTGAAAACAAGGTAGCCTACATTATAATGAGAAGGTATGTTGCTACCATCTGCTGTTCTGTCAGAGAGCTAAAGTTTTTCTTCTGTGTGACTTACACTGTGCTTGCTAGTGGATGATTTGGGAATTGCATTTTCTAAAGAATTTCCATTTTGTGTCTGTTATGCATTACTTTTGACCCATGCCATGGGTCGTACATTTGACACCACTGGGTTGGGCGGTTGGGGTTTGGGGGTGAGTCGGTTGTGTCACAAGAGCTGCTCCTTTACGACACCGATGAGGATGAGCGTATTTGGAGCTTTGAGGTCAATTGTAATTCTGAATACAACACCATGGTCTAACAAAACAGTGCAACGGTTTCAAAAAAATCTGTTGGAATATGGAAAATTTTATTTAGTCCTGGAACCCAAACAATTTTACATAACCGGCTTTTCTACTTTATACTTATCTACATCTGGAAACACTGAAAAGAAAAGGCCATACTTCTTCCAAGACTATGTAGGAAACTTGTAGGATGTTAGGAACGTATTTGCAGACAAGGTGATGTGTGTTGTGTGTATTTTACGGGTGTTGTTGAATGTGACATATATTTGTGACGACTGACTTCAACATCGGTCCACACAGGTGGAACTTCCAGGAGTCTGACTGCAAATATGTAGAAACGTCCCTCACAGCTTGAGGAATGACTTTCCATCCCATAAAAGGAAGTGTTTGATATGGGGTCTCGTACAATCTATGATAGATATTTTTCACTGTGCTGGGGTAAGACCCATCCATCACATTGAAAGCATGAGCTGAGTTTTAGGCAGAAATTTTTGAGATGCTACATGTTGAGAGATTTTTTGCAAGGCTGGAACATTTGTGGGTGGAATGCCGGTGTTCTTCCAAAGATTTCATTAGAATGAGGTGGACTTGTGTCCTCACCGTTAGTTTTAAGAGTTGAGATAAAATCAAAGGTGAAGACGGATCCTGCTCTTTTGTGCAAGAGAGATTTTTGCATACACAGTCCTGTTATTGCTTCGCAACCCCCTAGAGCTTCTTCTTCTCTTTGTGATCCGTGCAAAGTGCACCACCTACCTCTGGGATAAACCTGCAGAGGCATGAACACCAACCATTAATATAAAAGAAAAACCCAGCTCGTAAAAAAACCCTCCAAATTGGAAGGTAGGTCTGGATAATAAGTGTCTCTGCGACAACGATGAAGATGAGGGCATTGCGAAGGAATTTTCTCAATCTGCTCCACAGGAATGATGTAACTCTTTACTGCACATTAAGTCAACCAGATGGCATGAACATCTACGGCATGGCCTGTAAGCTGCACAGACGGAGTAGAGAGTTGTGTGTTTCTATACATGCAGCTACTGTGGTTTTGTTTGCATTAAGGAAACCCTCAGCAATGTTAATAATCAATTAATGCTGCAATAAATGACGCCAGCGCACTTGTTATCTTTATTTGGTCCTCATAAAACCCAGCTGCACCGTGTGAAAGTTAATAAAATTACAGTTTTGAGAATTTTACAAGCAAGCCTTTCTCATTTCATCTATCCTAATGCATAAAGGTAAAGAATTTCAAGCATAAAAAACTAATGCAATAAGCAGATTGTTTTTTCTATTTTTTATTCCATGTCTTATAATATTGCCAACTCAATGTGCCATTAAAAAGTATTTATAGTGAATACAATTTTGATTTTTGAGTTTAACATCAGTGTTAAATGATTGGACAGTTTTGCAAAACCAGCAGTGTAACTATAGAGGAACAGTATTATAGATAATAAACTATCCAGGTAATTATTACTACAGAAGCTCAACATTTAAAAGGTAAAGCCAGGAAATCGTCATGGTGACGTGAGACATCCCGAGCAGGTGAGAAGTTGTCAGTGTTGCCATGCCAGCAAGTTTTTCTGTTTTTACTTGATTTGGTATTTAAGTGGGCTGCAGGCCGGCCTGCGGTCTTTCTGAATGGAGCTTGCATGTTCTCCCCATGCATGCGTGGGTTTTCTCTGGGTACTTCAGCATCCTCCCACAGAAATTACTAAAGTTAATATGTCTCTCTAAAATGTCTCTAGGTATGAGTGTGTGGGTGCATTATTGTTCTGTAAGTCTCCGTGTTGCCCTGCGATGGACTGGAAACCTGTCCAGGGTGTACGCTGCCTCTCCAGTGACTGCTTGAGATAGCCAAAACCAGCCTTAAGCCTTTAGAATTGGGAGTGAAGCTTGGCAGCAAAAAATCAAAATCTCAAAAGTAAAATATAGAAATGGGGATCTTTTTCCCAACACAGCTGCGAGGGTTTACTAAATGAAACTGTTGCTAAATTTGAGCATAAACTCCTTGCAGCTGCTAACATCGTAGATCTGATTTGTCTGTCTTTGGTTAATATCAGATGTGATTGTCTTAAACCATAAGGACACCTTGTGTGTTTCACTGACCTAATATTGTACATGACAGGAGTTCATGGTTTTCATGTTTGCTTCCGGTTACAGTCATCTGGAAGCATCGTGCAAAGATGGCATTTTCTTTCTTTTATTTTTTTTAGAGGGAGCACATGGTCGTAAAATGTGCTCTCTGCCCTCTTCTAAAAAGAACAAAGGCTAGCTGAAGGCCTGCGTGTATATCTGCGAGCTGAAGTCATGTTCAAACTAACATCTGTTGATGGTTAGGATGCCGCTCCAGCTCTCACACCCCTGCTGCTCCTGCAGAACCCGGCCTGTGATGAGCTCATTGCTCGTGGACTCCCGCACGATCGACAGTTGATCAGAGGAGAACCAGGTTCAACCCCCTTCTTCTGGCAAAGATTTATAAGCTTTTTAGGGATTCCTAGGAGGAGGTCAATCAGGCTTCCTGGTAGGACAGGGATCAAAATAAAAAACAGCAGCAGGAGATGAGGGTTTGTGAATGAAGGTCGTTGGGAGGAAGAAGAAAGTCCAAAATTATAATGGTCCAAAATAAAGTGAGGAGAAGTGATTCCATCCAGGTTAACAAAAGTAACTATTAAATCCTGCTATCAGCATACTGTTTCTTTGCTCTGCTCCTTTATCAAGCGATAAAAGGGCTTCATTTGATAACGTTTTTCCATCTCTACCTTTAAGCAGTACTTTTGAAGAATTTCAAAGTTAAACAGAAGTGTTTTTAGGTGGTGGACCTCAAGGATCCTTTCTGGTTAACCTCTGTGTCTTAGAGGCTCAAACATAACTGTACAGCAGAATCATATTTTCTAAACGTCTTATCACTTTCTAGTAACCAAGATTGGATCAAAGTTTTCTTTTATTTAATTTTTCTTCCAGCTGGATCGTGTTCACCATCATGTTTATTAGCTCTCTTACTAATCACACAGAAGTGATGGTTGACATAACAAAAAATACAAAAGCAGTCTTCGCCCTACACTTTCGGTCATCACCTCATATGTTAAATCAAATCTAACTTTATTTATAAAGCGCTTTTCATACAAAATAGCATCTCAGAGTGCTTTACAGATTAAAATGACCCCACATAAACACTCCCCTCCTCCAGAACAAAATCATGATCACAGTTATACCCCCTTTTGGGAGAGTTAGAGTCATATAAAGAAAATGTATGCCACCCCCTAGTCTGTACCTGGCAATATAAGTGGATTTTCTACCAGAAAATGCTTCAACATTAACAAAAAAGTGAAAAATGTCCTGAATTGCATGCATTCTTTTATAGTATCATGAGCTTTTAATGCTTCAGATTAGGCATGCTTACTGTATGATGGCTTAGTATATTAAAACAAGTAGAACTAGTGTGCTAATAAGTCTGTGTGTTCAGTCAGTTGCTCTACATTCATGATGCTCTTTTCAAACTGCCAAATCTGTCTTTCTTGTAAGCAAGAGAGAAGTGTAGTAGCCTTCTTTCAGCCAGTTGACTGGCAGTGTGCTTCTGCTTACTTATGATTTATTATTAGCATTTAGTTTTATTACTTATAAGTATATTAATACATATATGAATTGCTATTTCATGACTTTGTTTTGGTTCCAGGTCAAGATGCCTTGTCGACCAAATGTGAAAGGAGCTAGAGATTAGGGTGACGGCAGGAGGCCCTTTAATCCTCAAACACCAGGAGCTCTTCACCAAAAATAAACATGAAAAAGGTTTTAATTGCTGAAATTCACATATGCATTTATATTCAATGAGCTGAATGCGAGTTCTGATGAGGCTCGTTTGTGAGACTAAAAGTATGTTTTTGAAAATAACTACCTCTAAGAAGGTATTAAAAATACTTTACATTAGGCCCACATTTGAATATTGAAAATTAGTTTTTATTGGTCTAGTCTAAAATTTTAAACTTACATGTCATACTTGCATTAGGCTGTAAGCAGAAAATCATAATTAACACAAATAAAGAGTTGAAAACATCAACTCGTGTAATAAATCTATATAATGCGTTTCACTTAGTGATGGACTTACTGAACTTACTGAACATTTCAGTAATATTCTAATTCATTGAATATGATGTAGATATTCCAACTGATTATTGAGAAGGAAATGTATATTTTTTTAACATGGCAAATTTTTTTATTAAATTCAAATAACATTTTATTTATATAGCACCAAGTTACAACATGTGTCATCTAATGCCACTTCCAACCATACGGACAGATTCCAAGTTAGATACATTCCAAATTGAACATTTTTAAACTGCAAATGAAAACAATACAATTATAGAATAAACTTCATAATACTTGTCTCATTACCACTTGACAAAATAAAACTTTTATCCAGTCTTGATTACTTAAAAGTGATAAGACGTTTAGAAAATATGATTCTGCTGTACAGTTATGTTTGAGCCTCTAAGTTGTAGAGGTGAACCAGGAAGGATCCCTGAGGTCCACCGCCTAAAAATGCTGCAAATGTTCTTCAGTTTCTGTTTCAGTCTGAAATTCTATCCGAGTACAGTTTAAAAGTGGAGGGGGAGGGGAAATTAGCAAAGGAAATACTTTTATCTCTTGATTAAGGTGCCACAACACAACAAAAAGACAACAATAATTAGATAATTGCTAAATATTTCATGCATATTTTTAAAAAAAAGCTTATGTAAAAATTTCAGGATATTCTGCTGCTGGCCATGACTGTCTCATGGCTGTTAATTTATGAAGGCAGAAATCGCTCCATCAATCTCTACAAAGTATGCATCATCACCACATTGTATAGTTTATTGGTGTTATCGGTCTAAATATGTTATGTAAGGACCAGCAGGGGAAACCAAAGAGAATAAGACGAGATAAGACCATATGCGCTCAATTCAACCACAGTAGCTTCTCTAAATGCTATTGTTGTCATTGTTACCAACTAGTATTTCAAGGCATATATTTTCAAGCCTCCTCACAATAAACAGCTCTCATAAACATTTAACGACTTTGTTGATCAGTTTGAAGAAAGATTACCTTTGCAGTCAGCTAAAGTTGATGCAAAGCTACCTAACACAATGAAGATGAAACTACTAAGAGGGGAACACACCATCCCCAGGGGTGGGCATACAAATTAGCTGGCTTGCATTTTTGTTCAAAACCACAAATGGGGACCAGGTTGGACGATAAATGTCAACAAAACTGACTTTGACCTTTTAAACTAACCAGAATGTTCATCTCCAGGGTGACGAACCTCACTGTGGTTTCATGGGAAGTACAGGAAACTGGATTAAGAAGTTGCAGGATCAACCATCCTCACTATGCTGCTATTATCCCAGTTAGTTTGGAGAGTTGCGTCATGGCACATTATAAAAACCGCAGGAACAACAATTTCATCCTCAAGTGTCCTTCACCCAGAGCTGCTGCTGCCTCTGAGCTTAAGTGACGCTGACGCGCCGGTTTTAGCTTTCCAACAAGTCTGGAAATTCACTCTGCTTCTGAAATATCACAGCGCCACTATAAAGTCGAGCTGAGAATGTAAAACATTGTTGTGTATTTAGGCGCAAAACTCAAATTATCTGTCAAAAAAAAAATCACAAACTGGCTCATCTCCAGGAACAACTTTTGCTTTGCTTCAAGTTTATTCAATAAAAGGTGAAGGGCCTGCTCCTGGTCATGGGAATGGGCAGTAATTGTTTTTAAAGAGGGAATTTCCCTTGGTTTTCCTCACAGAAATACACTGATTTAATGCAGAGGATGCATCAGCTCGTTAGGATTGTGATGGCTCTAGAGTTGGAGGGATTTCAGCAACTCGTATTGGATGACAAATGATGTGTTAAAATGGTTGCATCTCACGCCTCCACCAAAATGACCACAGCAAAAGGATTGTACTATCGCTCTGAATACAACAACTGCCTAAAAACCACAGAAAGACAGTGATACCGCAGCATCGGGCTACTTAGAGACGACAGATACTGATTAAAAAATAAATATAATTCGACTGTAATTGGGGCTTCAGTTGGATGCTAAACTCGAAGAATAATCCAGTCCTTGGGAAGTTTCTCACTGACCTTTCGCGCTCCTGCTCCAGCAGGTTGGTGAACTCGTCGCTCTTCCTCATGAACTCTCCATGGTTCCTCTTCTCATCCTCCAGCTTGTACAGAGCCTGTTTGTGCGCCTGCTCCACCATCAGCAGCTGCTCCAGCATCCGCCGGTGGGTCTCCCTCTGCTTCGCCACTAACTTATCAAGCTGTGTTGGGAACACAGAGAAACATCTGGGCAGTTATTTGGCAGCCAGTTATTGCCATGTCAGCTGGTTGAGAGTTTTTAACTGAGAGCTGCTGCCGTTACCTCTGCCATTGGTTTCTCGTAGATGTCTTCCTGGAAGACGTCCGACTTTCCCTGGATGGCGTCTCTCTGCAGGGCCTGTAGGACCTTCTGTGGTGTGACAAACCCATATTTGGCTTCCAGCAGTGCCAAGTCAATTTTCTCTGCCTTTAGGACGGTGATCACCTCATCCCTGGCCTGTGATCGGAGCAGAAAGTGATTGTGGTTGGATTGACCTTCACTTTGCAGGATGAAACTTCAGCAAATTTAAAACAACAAACATCAAGAGAAGTAATCCCAGTCATGAACTTACATATGCAGATAATGGGCGTGAAGCCTATATTCATTTGTTAAAGGTAATAACTTCAATGATTTCTAAAAGCAACAACTGGTTGCACAAATTTTATTTTTTTGGCTTCAGAGTCAAAATATACATGTACAATGAACCCCACAGTTATTCACGGTTCAGTATTTGCAGATTCATCTTTTATGGAGCACATTTAAGCTATTTGGAAGAATATTTAGCTCAGGTAAGTGAAATGCCTCAGCACATTGCTACTTGACATGCTATTGGCTGGCTTTTGCACCACAGCCAATCCAGGAGCACCATTCATTATTGTTGACTCTGATTGGCTGTACCCCCTGGATTGGAGATAAGAAAGCTTCTGCGGTAGAGCTAAGATGGTTTCCACTGTGATTATTAATGCATATAAATACGGTGTTTGAACTAATAAAATATGCAGTTATAAGTGTTTTTAGAGGAGGTCTCAAGTATTTGTGGATTTCAGCTAATAACAGGGGTCCACTGTATTCTCAAACAGTCAGTCCCTCCAGGATTTTGATGTACTTTTTTGTGATTGTTACGGCCTAGAATTTGTGATGTTATTTGTGATTTTCCCTTGTGTTAAACCCTGTATTCTGACCATCCATATACAAAATGAAATCATGCAGGAATAAACAATAAAAGTACAAAAATACTCTAAGATAATTAAATTGATTTTGTTGTTGGTCATTTCGACTGAAGAGATCAGAAGTCGGAAAGACTTTCTGTATGACCCGCATACTTCAGAGGCAGGAAAATACTTGAGCAACGGGTGGCTGGCACAACACCGGGCTCTTAGGAGCGCTGCAAACCGTTGCGCTCCAAAGCCTCAGTAACTCTACAACGCGCTGTCAACTCCCAGGTAGCGAGATGCATTGAGTATGGTGCCTATTGGAGTCAGTGGCAGAGCTGGCTCCCTGGAAGGCATTTTGTCCCCCAGTCCTTCCCTCCCCATCCCCGGACACCTCTGTCCGTCTGCTCCATCACTTTACCACTCATGTTGGGCCTTGGGGTGTAGGCACGTCACTGGGGTGCGGGGAGGTGTTTCAATCTCCGCTATCCTGTGAAGGTCTGGGTCCCAATTTAGACACTCTCCCTTTACATTCTCATGAAACACACATATAGGGACTTTGGGGTGGGCACACTTGTCAGGATCCAGAGAGAGCTGTTTAATCAGCTTCACTTCTTTCCAGACCCCTGTTCGCTATTGGCTATCAGGGGCTGGTGTCCGGGAGGAGGATCAGGAGACCTGAGCTGGTGGGCTGCTTCGCTACTGTGGGGGCTTTGGCAGTCGGCTTGTCCACCTCCTGTGTCCGGGAGGCTGGTTACTCTGCTGGAGTATCGGTACTGGGACCTGGGAGTATAGAGTGTGTATGTGGAGTACGAGTGAGTATATAGCGTCCATGCGTGTGTGTCTAGGTGTACAGGTGAGAGTGTATGTGCTTAAGAGGGAGGGAACGTATGACTGTGTTTGTGTGTTCCTGTCTATCCGCATCTCAGGCTCCCCACCAAATGAGGGGCCTATTTCCCCTCAGTCACTCCCTGCCGGTGACTGATGCCTCTGCCCGCCGGTGGGTCTTTGTGTCCGGGGCTGGGTGCTCGGGGTTCATCCCTGACGCCGGCCTGCCCAGGCCTGGGTGTACCGGTGTATCGGTTGGCCGATGTGCCGGGCCGATATTTTCCTTTTGCCACCATTGGCTGTTGCGCCTCTTTGGGAGGGGACTGTTTGGGCATTGTTTGGTGGTTGCTGAGGGTGGCTCGGCAGGGGTCAGGTTAGCTTGATCGCCACTCCCGTATGTTTCGTGCTTGGGTGGTTCATCGGTGGGTTTGATTGAATGCTTGGTCTTGGTGCTCTGCTGTGTGCGGGATTGAGATTCGGGAGCTGATTGAGCTCGGTGTCTGGGTGCTGGCTGGACTTGGCCTGGGGATGTCATGCGTTCACTGTGGCTATTGGTGTGGCATTGGGATCTCGGCTGTGGGGATTGGCCCGGGGTGGCGGCGGTGCACGTCAGCCATCGGCTGGCCATCGGCCGATCCCTGGTCGGGTACCCATTGGGGGGGTGGGGCGCCCTGGGGCCTCGGGTCTCCGGGTCCATGGCTGGATTCGCCCTGGCATAGTCGGCTGCCAGCGGAGCCCATGGACTGGTCACTGTGGTCTCCAGGGGCCCTTGCATTGTAGCTGCTGGATGTTCCCCCAGGGCTCTCTACTCTTCAATTGGGGGTGTGGTCAGTCCTGTGTTGGTCCGCCTGGTGCTCATGCTCTGGGGCTCCTTTCAATGTCTATGGCTCCGATCTGCTTCGTGTCTACATCGATTCCTTGGAGGCGAATCAATGGCTCCTCACACCAGCTATTGAATGCTCATATGGAGAAACCTTATACAGTATGCACCAGCATGCTCATACACACACACAGGTGTGGGAATTCAGGTGTTACAGGTGCATTCTTGGGCTGAGGTTACCACAACTTGATCTTGTAATAATCTGTACCATGCTTTTCAGTGACACTGTTGTTGTATCTGTATATCTATTTGTGGGTTGTGGTTGCACCTTGCAATGGACTGACTACCTGTCCAGGGTGTTTATTGTCCATCTCCATGCCCATAATATCAGAAAAAACCCACAAAAATTTCTAATAAAGATTTTCTTACACATATATATCAAGTGGAGTACTATAGCAAAAGTTGTAATGCTCCATTTGTGAAAGTAAATCTCTTGTGCTTCAACTTGGTACTCAAACAGACCTGTCACGTAAATTTAGGAGAGGGCCATGACACAATGCTTCTGAGACGCGTCTGATTTGCGCTGCTTCGTGCTCAGTGGAAACGGTCCCATTGACTATAATGGCGGCTATCAGCTGTGTATTACGTTTCAAAGACGTTACGCACCGCTTACGCATCTGGTAGAAAGTAGGGCTAATACTCCATCATAGAAAAGCCCTCGTTCAGAGAGGCTTTCCGAATTCTGATCAATTGAATTGGAGAAAGGTTCCCTGATTTCAAAACTTTGACTAGCACTTAATTCCAGTCTCCAGTGGGGCAGCAGAGCGTAGATTCAACCTCTATAACAACATCTAAACCCCCATGAGAAGTCATCTGTTCAAGTCAAACTTTCCAACCTTCATGACAAGAACCTCTGCAGAAATCCCATTGAAACATTTGATTACACACAAGTGGGTGATCATTTCAGTTCCATACGGAGCAGGAGGAAGTTGTGAGACTGTGCATTCAGGCCACAAAGTGAACTGTTTATATTTTTAGTGCAACTGTTTAATTTCATTTTTTACCTGTTCAGCTGGTTTAGATAGAATTGTCCCATTGACCTCTGGTCCAACTATTCAATAATTGAAATATTGTTGAATCAATTTAATACGAAGCACCAATACTACTCACAGCAAAACAGACATACAGGGTATACTGTTCTTTGGTATAAAACCCTCAATTTGACTCCTTCAACCACCCTTCTTTTCATTGTGACCAAATGTTAAATCTGATCATAAATCTCTACTTGAGAAAGCATCTGCCCTGTGCATGTGGGCAGCAACAGATTTTCTCTCAGCTCGAAGGTTCTGAGGATGTCCTTCTGTCTTTGTCAGGACCCTCTTAGTTGGCTGAAGCCTTTCTTTCAGTTGAGTGTGACAGTTTGGACACAATGATCTGAAGCAAAACTGGTTTTGGAATGGATAAAGCAGACCAACATTTAGCTCCAATCTCAACCCTTTTGGAAATAGCCAGGTCCGTGCCTTAAACCCAACAAATTTAAATGAACCCCACCAAAAAGAGTTCTCAGATATCCAGGCAGGTTGTTAAAGGCTACAAAAGTGTGCGGTTGAGGTAGAACTTGCTAGCAAATATCAGCGGGGTAGAAGGAGTATATTTGGGACTAGAATTCTGACCAATTGTGGATTAGAAGTTCAAGTTATGGATACATGAAGACATTTAAAAGGTAATCCAGAAACATTAAAATACCAGCCCCCTTGTTAAATAATCTATAGAAATATGATGATTAGCTATACTATAAGTGATAATTCTGTTCTTGTTTGCTTCTAGTGTTGTACTTTTATGTATCCTGCTTATTTTACTTCATTAATAGGCTCTTCATATCTGTCATGGAACCTGCCAGGGGATTCCTGGATCTAATGCTGGAATGACACAAAGTAGGTTCAGCTGTTAACTGTCCATTAACACTAGCAGCCCACTGAGCCAGCATGTTTGACCCTTATGTCCGACTGGGGTCAGTGCCATGTCTGCAGGACGCTTGGCTTGATATGAATTGGGAATTGCTTGCACAGTTTGAGTTACCTGTAGCTCTCCTTCCAGCAAGCTCAGGAGAAAGACAAGGTCATCCCGGGAAAGGTCCCTGCTCTTCTCCCGTCGACCGCCCTTCACAGCACCACCGCCGCTGGTTCTTCCGCCGGCGCTGCTGCTGTTTTTAGCTATTTTGTGGTTACGTTCAACGGTTCCAGTGTTGTCCGGTGGCTCTCGCCGTCGACCGCGACGTTCCACTCTTCCCGAGGGCTCATCTCGCTCTGTAGATCGCTTGCGGGTGTCCATGTTGTGCTGCTGGGGTAGTTTGGCCTTTGCCACGTCCTCTAGACTGTTGCTGCGGGAACGCATGTTCTTCCACCTGTTGATGGACAGAACATTGAAAGACTGTGTTCGTGACCAATTATCAGTTACTTATACTTAATTAACAAAAGAGACAAAATGGAAAATTAAAATGAGGTGAAATACAACCCAATAACTTAAAACATTCCATGTGCCACCTCACACCAATGTTTTCGTTGTACTCTAAATAGCATGAATTTCCATTTGTGCATTACTTATAGGACTATATGCGCTTCTACCTAACTGTCAGAAGTACTTATAAACAGTTTATCTACAGTTATTCAAATGTATTGCACATGGTAGCCATTTTGGATTTGGGGTCTGCTGATTTTCAAAGTTGGAATTCTTACTTCAGGAGTATTCTAGTGACATTTCTGAGCTGAAACTTGCAAACAGCATATCATAGTCTGATTTCAAGTTACATTATGTAACCCATCTACAAGAGTTTAAACTATAAGTAACTGCTTTTTGACTTACTTTTTTATTTCTACTGAACGTTTTGCGGTAAGAAATGTGCACAGCCCAACCCCAGAACATAAGAGTGACCTTTACCGACATGGACTAAAACGCCACTCAGACAGGAAAAAGCAACATAAAAAGCCAGATTAAAGTCTTAGACAAAGAGTTCTTTTTTGGAGACATGTTCTATGGTTTGAAGTGTAAGTCCACAATAGCAACCATTTGATGTGGCTGAAAAAGGCGAAAACTTGTAAAGCATGAGAGCACCATCTCAACTATAATGTACGGGAGTGGCGGCATCATGTTGTGTGGGTGTTTTGCTTCAAACGGTTCACTTCAGACTAGTTGCTGTCATTAATGTCTATTCTAGAATTTTGTCGCTCATGGTGGCATGCTGGAGCAGCTCTGTTACATTAGTTCTGATTTGTTTATTTTCTAGACTATTTCATCATATTTTGGTTGAGGCGTTGCATGAATAGTCAATTATTGCCTCTGGTTTTGGATGATGTGCAACTGGAATGTGAAACCATGTAATGTGAAACCATGGCAACAAGAAGGAGATTTTTTTTCTTGTTACAAGTGGGAGTAGCTGGTCCCGAATGCTCACATAATATCTGAACTATGAACCCAAATCTCAGAGGAGTTGAAAAGGAGGCTTCATGGATGCACAACAGGACCAGAGAGCAAAGAGAGAAGGTGGAAGTTCAAACCATCACTTCCAACAACCATAATAGGCAATGTGAGATCGCTGGCTAACAAGTTGGATGAGCTTCAAGCCCTTACAAGAACTCAGGCAGGTATCGGGAGTGCAGTGTTCCAAGTTTTACCGAGACATGGCTGCAGGAACATATCCCCCACTCCAACGTCTCTCTGTCAGGCTTCATGACTATGCGAGCAGACAGATTCAAAGAGAAGCTGCAAAAGGAAATGAGGTGGATTAGCAGTGCTTGTCAACAACAGATGGTGTCATCCAGGACATGTTACTGAGAAGTGTTCTCTCTGCAACTGAAATATTAAACTCTTACAGCAAGTTTCCATCCAAATTGTCTACCAAGTGAGCTCACCATTGTTATTTTGGCAACCACTTACATTCCACCCTCAGCTGTTGCCAACAATGCTGGTGTTTTTAATCATGCCTTACTCATGATGGGGAAGGATCATATCCCCTGCTTCAACATCTCTCTGCCTGGCTTTCTAACTTTACGGCCAGACAGAGATTTAAAGAGGAGCCCCAAAAGCAAATGAGGTGGATTAGCAGTTTTATTTAGGACATGTTACAGTGGAATATCATCTCTTCTGTCTGGATATATAGCTGTTAGCTATTATGTCATGGCAGTCATGAGACTGTCATACATCAATAGTCTTCAGTCAGAGATCTATTTAGATTTGCTGCTAGACTGACTGCTACTGGAGATCCTTCCTGTCCACAGCATTACTATCCACCACGACTCTTGGTACTCTTGGTACTCACCCAAGATACTAGGATGAGTTCATTATTTTGGGATAAATAATGTATTATTGAATTATATTAAATAAAAGAACATAATTTAGAAATAATTATCTAACATCGAAAGACAGGAGGTTAAAGCTTAGGCCATGAGCATATCCCCAATGTTGTTACAAAGTGACTAAATATCAATGTCTTGGAGTGGCCATCACAGTCCCATAGATAAGTCTTTGTGGGCAGAGTTGAAAAGGTGTGTGTCAGCAAGGTGGTGCTACAAACCTGACCCAGTTCCACTAGTTCTGTCTAGAGAATTGGGCCAAGATTTTAGGAAACTACTGTGAGAACTGACTGGAAGAACAGTTTCAAGAAATACAGTTTAAAGCTGTTCTGCGGAGTTTCCCGAGTGCGCTGCCAGCAGTGCCCCATGTGGCCATTAGAGGTACTGCAGTCAACAAAATGCTCACTCCCGTGACGTTCAAGCTCGCGCTCATTCGTCCGAGCTTTACGACAGTCAGAGGCCATTTTTTGCTCTTTTTGTAACGCTGGACAAATTTCTCCTCTTCTTTAACTTGCGTGGAGTTTGTGTGAGTGTCTGGGTTGGCTAGCTTAGCTTATGTAGTGGCTACCTGACGGAAAACACCGCCTCCTTATGAACGAGCATACGTGGGTACGTATCTGGTCAGTATGTCACTCCACACCCTCTCTCAAGCACCTCTGGCTGTTCTGACCCGAATCACCTCAAAATAAATGAATATGCAGCCCCTACAGGCTACCGCGCCAAAAGTACTAGAGTGAATCGTATAGTCAGGTCATGAAAAAACTGATAATAGATTTTAATTTTTTTAACAGTTTTAGTTTAACAAAAATATTACCTAGTGACGCTATAAAAGATATTTCCACCAAATACTAAGGATCATTATAAATCATTATTTTGGCATTTAGAAATAATTCTGGTCATCATGACTGGCCTAAAACAGAAACATGTTAGTTTTAGATTTAGATTTAAGGTCACACAGAGAAAAAATAAATGTTTGTGTCTTTTTAAAACAGTACATGTAAACTTTATTATACGTTGTTGGGGCAGATGATTAAAGTCACACCATGCCAAAAACTTTACTAAAAATGTTCACTCTGTGGTCAGAGTTTATTCCAAGAAAAATGTGCTGCAGAGTTTAGGATATAGGCGGGATTCAAAGTGTGGTCACTAAACATCAGCGTAGATGTTTTATGGGCTATGAATAAAAACTCATTTCTGTTTGGAGAGCACAGGAACAAGTGACTGCGATAAATCGGCCCGAGGCAAACAGATCAACGCTGTAAGCTCAGCTCTCACAGGGAAAAGAAACAACACGCCGTTCGCCAAGTAATTTATTACCAGCTCACAGTTCGCACTGAGCTAAGGTAAACACATCCAAAAGATAGAGTGAAACCACAGCATGCTGAGACTGAAAAACTCTGCCTGAAAGGATTACATCATCATCACCATCATTTATCAGGAAATATGAAAATGTTTCCAAATAAGTGAGTTTAAAAGTAATTGTTTAGGTTAACACAGCATCATCTCTGACACATCTGCACTTTGCTATTTTTGTGAGAATTTATTCCAATTATTAGCTACCCCGAAAAAAGAAGTTCAATGCAAATCGAGATAAAAACCGAGATAAAAAGGTGCAACAACTATTTCTACTGAGCTTGCTTGAGACGGTGTAATTGGCAGCGTGTTGGAGACCCGAACGGTGAGTGTCCGGCCTCCGTGTGAGGCCCTCTGACAGTTTATGAGTAAGAAAGATGGCTGGCTGATTGCACTGTGCACACTCTCGGCGAGGCGCCACATGATTCAGGGCTGAGGTAATTCCCTCCCGTCCAATAAGGGCTCCGCTCTGGATAACTCAGAGATCTGGGCTACAAGCAACAGACAGAACTCCTCAGCACGTGTGTGTAAGTTTGAGGACGCTGTACAGTTTGTCCTGAGAGTCCTCAGAGTCATCCGTGACATGTTCTTAACCCGTGATGCAACAAAACAAGCAGATGTTCCCCATGACACAAAGACACCTTCGGTTGTATGGAGTGAGAGCGTCCAGACTAAACTCTGCAGCAAATCAGGGGGTCACGGATGTGTGATGCAGGCCCGCTGGGATTCCAACATGTTTGAGTATCACATATCTGTAAAATGTCCAAGATGGATCAGAAATGCATCACATAGCTCATAAAAAGGTTCACAGAGGGGACGTGGAGATCGTTCCAAGTCGGTGGCGGGATCTTGAATAAATGTCTTTTGAGCTCAGTGCCCTATTTCTGCTGTGCTATGGTTCTGATTTTTGTGATCATCATTATTACTTTAAGGGAAACTTGGAGGAAATCTGGTCAAAACGCCAGCCAGCCCTGCTGATTCATATTACTGGAATAAATTGAGGAACTCTTGTTTCACTTCATCAGTATCGAAATACCGCGATTCCTTTCAGAGACTTTCCCTTTGAAGGTTTGAATGAAGTTGTCATTTAAATTGCCCTCAGTGTTAGATTACCAACATTAACATAACATAGAGCCATTACAGATAGTTTCATCCAAAACTGTTTTGTTTTGTAATGTGAAAGAAATTGATCAATTGTTCATTTTGATCAGGCTGAGTTTGGTTGATTTTAAGTCTTATCATCTGTTCTTAATTTTGCTCCAAATCTAAATAATTATGAGGTGAGAAAGCACTGATGAGGTTTAAAAAGATCCTGTTTAGAGATGTCTGCCAGAACTTCCTCTTTATGATGAGATGGAAAACAATATGTGTTTGTGTTCATGTGCGTTTTTGCTACGTTGTTAAGAGTTATGTGCTTAGAGATTGTGTGAATATTAACCATTAAATCACAGTTAATTAGCTACCATCTGTGGACACATTTGCTTTTAATCTGTACTTCAAGACTTCCCGCTTCCAAGTATGACTCAACACAAAGGCCCATTTCTCTCAGCCTCTCTACAAAATCCGAAAGACAAGAAGACACAGTAATTGCTGCAAATGGCTACAAGAACATAGCTACTTTTTAATGCGACGGCTCAGAGGTTGCACTACAATTTTGATTGCCGGGATCAACAAAATCAGCTCATAATCCATTTTCACCCGTCAGATTTTTGACATATTCAGTAGTATTTCATTTAAATGTATTTTAATTAATATTCAATCTGAACAAACTGAAAAGAGAATCCACATCGTCCCATCACACATGGAGCAGATGAATAGGCTACATTTATGAATTATGAACATTTCACCTGCTGTGGCCCATTGCCCGTTACAGAGTAAGGTGGAGGATACGTGATGCTGTGGGTTTGACTCTCTTCTAAAGCTTTTTAGAGTGTGTGACACTGTGGACTCTTTGAGATACAAAGACAAATGAAAGTGGCTCATCATTGAGTATTCAGCAAGACGATGACATAAAACATCAACAGGGAAATGGTTCAAAACACAATTCTAGGTGCTTATATGCAAGTTTAATTCACATCTTTGCTGACATCATTAGAAAGCATTTCACAAGTGACAATAGTCTGTAAGGGTGAAAGAAATGTCTGTTTTTAGGGGTGTGTGAACCATACCCAAACACTGAACAAGATGGAGGGCTGGGTCAGTGACTTTAACAACCCTACTTGTGTGATTGTTCTGACTACAATTTATAACCTGACATTCTTAAAGCCTCAGTTATACCAGATATAGTTTAAGAATTCAGTCGGGCAGAACTCCCCTTTGAGTTTTATACTCTTACTTGAGGCGCCAAGTATACACTCAGTTCTTGTTTGTAAACAATAGAAGTCACTGCAGATCAAATCTTTGCATAATAAATAATTTGGTACCAAGAGAAGGATCAATGGAGAAAGTTAGATCTGGGTATCAATTCAAATTTCAAGAATCGATTCCAGATCTGAAGATTTAGAATCGATTATGACTGGTTATTGTTTGGGATGACTTCTTCTGAAAGATGTTTATGATGCACCATAGTGCAGTTCCTGTTTTCAGCAACAGAATACAGGTGCATATCTTTGAAAATAATGCCTGCATTCGCCTCAGTTATTTTGAGAGAACGTTGCAGAATTGGCTGGTAGTTGCTGTGTTTGCTTGAGTTTCGCCTGTTGTGGCCTGGTGGACAGCTCGGACATGAGAACTTGGTGATGTCACAGCATGTGGCTCCACAGGTTACCTCACCTCCGTTTGGTAGGCCTTGCAAATCGCTTTGCTTCTGTCAAGCTCTTCTTTTTCATCGTTTGTCCGTTCGGAACCCAAAATGGTGCCAGACCACAGCCTAGCGCGGGCGTTTTTAAAGGTGGGGCAAGGCTAATGGTACCACCAGTGGCCGACACATGGGAATCTTGTTTATATTTCTACACGCCTAGCGCACATATCTGAATTCAATGACACAACAGTGTAAAAAAAGCAATCAACGTTAAAGGGTTAAATAGATATTTGGACGTACGAATCGATCTTTTGGAATTTTTATAAGAATCGATTTAGAATCAGAGAATTGATTTATTTCAACACAGCACCAGAGGAAGTATATTTCAATTAAAACTCTAACTCCAGTTTGGCCTTAAACAATTGCTAATTGTTTGCACACAAACTGTTGCAAACTTGCTGATATGCACAACTGGACTCGGAGTGACAGAACGTGATGTGTTCCTCACAGTGCGTCGTTCAAGAAGACTGAAACGGTAGGTACTCAGTAGACCCCGGGGGTTAGGGAGCACAGCCAGTTAAAATCCACGAATACTTGAGACCTCATCTAAAACGGGCCTGTTTTAAAGTTCACATATATACCTTAACATACATAGTAAACACCGTCTCAGTGTTACCAAAGAAGCTAATGTCATCAGTCGTTTATATTTTCGCTCTTACGGGTACAACCAATTAGCGCCTGGAAAAAATAAATGGTGCTACTGGATTTGCTGATTTGCAAACCCCAGCCAACAGTGAGTCAAGAAGCATTGCACCTACATATTCCTGCTTCCCAAGCTGCATGTTGTTTCCAATATTTCACATAGTGGATACAAAAAGTGTGTTAAAAAGCAGATTTCCCATAAATATTTTGGGGTCATGTTCCACAGATAAACAGGCGAATACTGAACCACAGACAGACAGACACTTTATTTATCCCCAAAAAGGGGAAATTCACTAGGCTTCACTAATAGGCGAGGGTCCACTGTGAACCAGATGTAACCCATGATTCTAATTGAAGAGATATTGTGGCTGAGAGATGAATAATCCTATGGCAACGAGAAAAGAGGAAAAGAACAAAAATCACACCAACATTTCACCAGACAAAACCTTTCCCATCGTCAACTCTGTGCCCTGACGTTAATTCTGTAGAAAACCTGTTGGGGTCTGGTTGACCTTAAGAAATTGTGCAAAGAAAGACGGATGGAGAGTCCTCGAAAGTGCTGTTCTATGGGGAAAAGAGAGTTGAACAAGCTTCTATTGGCAGTGTAACCATAAAGTTTCACACTGTGTTTAAATCAAACACTATGAAGTTAATTGAAGACCTCACATCTCTACCAGGGGTTCCAATATTTATGGATGGCAATGTAAGATTTGTCCGACTGATTTGAAAATATGTTGCTGTCAGAGACCAAATTTCTGTCTCTATATGACAAACAATGTTTTGATTTCTCATTGAGGCTCCTATTCATCAGAAACCTTAAAATGTATTCCAGATGAAGTCACGGCGTTACACAGACGTCAACCTACGGTTTTCCTGTTTGTACTTGCCGTTTTTCTGTAATAATTATTTATCATGGTTTCCATCTGCTTAAGTCGTAACAATAACAGCATGAATTAGTGTGTGACTTGTATAAAACTATCCAAAGATGACTAAACTGTGCTTTCTCCTCTCACTAATCCCCCCTCCAACCAGTTTCGGAACACCTTGAATAAAGTCTGATCGTGTTTTTTATGAGCAGGAATCTGTGCCAAAAGGTGATGTTATGAAGAACAGGTACTCTGATCTTACGAAACAAACTTGGCTGCTCGTTTTATGAAAACACAACTCCGAAAGGAATCTGTCAAGCAAAATCATGATTAAACACAAAGGTAGAATTAATAAGAAGATGATGGAGTTGCACAATTGGCAGTCATACCATAAGAGTTCAAGACCAGTACCAGCTGTTCATGTTGTCATTTTTAGTCTTCTCTTGCTGCTTTTATAACTTATTTTTGTTGCTCCTTTGCTTTCTACAAACTACTCATTTTAAAGTCAAGCACTAAAAGCTACATGTTCACTTTGGAAAAACATTGTGGCTTGTGTTAAAACATAGACTCTAATGACAGCTTCAAGCAATCATTTTCATTTTTTTCTGTGGACGCAAAAAACCACATGTCCTGCTGGAGCACATACCATCGAATGGCCGTTATTTGTGCACAAAAGAAAGATTCATATAAAAAATAGAAAAGTGTTACTGTTCCAAAATCAGAGCTGAAAAAGGGAATATAGTCTATTCTGGCGTATACTTAAGAATGTGTGGAATCTGTGGGTCAAGGAAAGTTGTAGGTACTATATTAGTTTTGATTGATTTGTTCCCTCTTCAGATTATGTACTTTACTTTCTTGGATGCTTTTAAGGTTCTCCTGAACACTAATTATGTCTAGTAGTAAGAGTTACCACCTAGTAAGCAAAACATTACACACTTGAGCAGGTTTACAATCTTTGCAGTGTTAGTGCACTATCTCCAAACCTTACATAACTGCACTCTGATCTTCACCTCTATAACATAACACCCATTGCTGTTGAGAACTTAAATACATCCATGTTCATTATATCTACTGCTGGCTTCGCTGCTGTTACTCCTGTCTCCTTCTAATTCTACTCAGTTTCATTCCTTTTCTCCCCTCTACAGGCCATCTTTCGCCTCCCTACTCCCACTGCAATGTCGTCTACGAAACATAGTACTCTGGGGGGAACCTTACTGATCTGTGCATGGTCCACTGTGGTCCACACACCTCCCTGCTGTCTCACTGTTCTGTCTCATATTTCTCTGCCACTCCCAACTTTAACGCTTCAGTTCTCTTGGCGCCTAATCATCTGGTTCCTCTAGATCCACATAGGCACAGTGCAACCCCTTCTGACCTAGCATACACCTCTCAATCACAGCTCTCCAAGCTCAGATGGTTGCTACCTATCTATCCTCTATCTTCTTAACCTATATTCAGGGATTTTCTTTCCATTTCTTTGGGGTATAACTCATTCTCTTTGTCTCTGTATACTTACTACAACTCTGCAGACCATCTTTGTTCTTGAAATTGGTTAAAGATGGATATTTGAAGGTCAAGTGCCCTCTTCTCTTGATCACTCTGACCTGCTGCACATTCTCCAGCTCTGTCTCGCCCATTAGTATAAGCCCTTTCCCCTTTACTTTGTGCCCAAAAACATATGAAACATACTATGATCTTCTTCCATTGCTCTCACTACGTCTGTCTTTGATGTCAATGCCATCTCCCTGACAGTTCTACTTGTTCTTTGTACACTATTACCATCATTACTTTGTCTTATTTTGCCTGACCAGAGGATTCACCAGACAATTATGAAATTGATTACAGAAGTCAAATAAAAAACTAATCAAAGACAAATGCCCAGTCAAAGCCAACAGATAATCTGTTATTGTTATTGTTATTCTTATTATTTTGACAGTTATTATTAGCTCTTTGAAATAAAATCAATGTTAAACCCTTATTCGGTTATAGCTACTACCAAGCGAATAAAACTATACAGTCAAGTGAAAGAAAAACCACACCCTGTGTGTTTGTCTAATATCTTTGGGTGTATATTTAATATCAGTTTTAGAAATACTAAAAGATTCAACTTCACAGGTGCATACCATCAGTTTAGTAGGATTAGAACATCAGTCCTCAGGATTTTAAACTAGGTTTTCCTTGTTTGAACCCTAATGATTTAGCAGGATGTGATCCTCACTGTTGAAGTGAGAGTGAACACCATGGTGAGACACAGCTAACTTTTTGAGGCCTTCAGAGAGAAGAGTGTATCAGTTTATGAATCTGGTAAGGAGGCAAATGCCAACATTCATTTGGCTGGTCGTGCATGCAAGTTAACCCTCAAAGCAACAAGAAGTCTGTAGAACATAACTCCAAGTTATTTGTTGAAAATTTGCCCATTTGCCTAATTACTAGGGGAGCCTATTTACTACGCACGTGTACCGAACTAATCCAACTGTTTTCTACCTGAACACATGCAGAATGTTTATGCACGGAACTTAGACCATGTACACACCTAGCTGGGGTGTTTCAAAAACGAATATCCTCACCTCGTCGTTTTAATAAAAATCTCCGTCCACACCTAACCGCATATGTGCGTTGTTAAGCACATTCATAGACATGCCAAACCTGTAGGGGGCAGTAGTTCCCCCAAATCCTATCCACTCAGAGAAACTGTTCTATGTTCTAACTATACATAGAGCAGTGACTGAGCTTGTAAAAACAAGCAAACAAAAAGCGCTTGATGATGCCAACACATCTCTGAGTGTAAACACAGGTCGCACAAATGATGTCAAAGCATTTTTGTTGTGGAAAGTGACGTTGCGGAGCCGAAAACTCCGGTTATTTCTGTCCACACGCAAATGCTTAAAACTGAGAAAACGCTGATCTTCACTTTGGCCGGAGTTTTAAAAACAAATTGTTTTCTGTGCCGTAAATCTGTGTTTACGTGTGGATGACAGACCAAAACGTAGAAAAATATCTTCGTTTTGTGGGATACGTGTAGACAAGGCATCAGAGGGCAGTGCAACGTTTCTCAGGGCAACTATAAAAAGTGACACCAAAACAAAACAGAAAGGAATCCCAGATTGGGCTGTCGAAATATCAAAACAACTGCAAAGTGATTTAAGCATATTTTATTCTCAAATATGGGCAAAGTATGATTTAAACATTTCTAGACATTAACACTTTCTGTTTTCAAACGGTCATACTGTTTTCTACTCTGGCTATGTCTGCTTGTACTATTTTATATATGTAAAAAAATCAAATCAAACCTCCAGTCTGTTCTATAAATTCATCTGTTTTAAATTTTAGAACATAACAACATTTAATTAATTTCAGGGATTGAAAGGAAAGATAAGGAAGATTGCTGGTTGTTTTTGCAAATATTCCATGTGACAAATATCTTTGCTTTTTGTTCATTATTACCATTTCCTCGTCCTCCTCCCTGAGGTCCTTCCGTTACCTTGTCCTCACATTAAGCATTCAGACAGCGTCTGAAGCCAAAAGCAAAGCTGTTACTGGAAACATTTGGCATTTTGGCTCATCTGGCCGAGACCACCAAGGTACCAGGTCGAATAGCTCATTCCTTCAAATGGTTTTTACACAGCGAGCTGGCCGAGCAGGCCTGCCAGCCAGACATTGACTAGTAAACCCCTCATAAAGTCTGATTATAATGACCATCAAGTATTTTTATCACACATCTGAGCTCTTCGAGAAGCACTTGAGCTGTTTTTTCTGAGATTTTCTGTGACTGCGGGGACTCGCAACCTAAACCTGTGCGCCGCACCCGATCGCCCACAGAAAAGCCTCTCTCAGATGTCACCCGACCCATGTCAGCACTACTTCAAGTTAACCAAATCCCCGCTGATCTGAGCCCGTTCACTGCTAGCTGTTTTTAAAAGCTGTGCCACCCATTCCTCTCCATATGCTCAAATGCAAACAGCAGCTCTACAGGGCAGCCAGGGAGGGATGCAAAGAACACATGCATGCATGTACACACCCACGGTTTAACAGACGCAACTCGAATTAGAGTAAATTCCTGCGGTCTGACATCATGCTGCTGTCAATATGATTGAGGGGAAGAGAAACGCAGACCAAAGAGAGAGTCGGGGAAAGGGAAGAGAGGGGAAGGAACGATGGAGGAGACACGTTTTATCCTCCAAAGGATCTACGGGGATTCTGCAGCTTTGTACACAAAGCGGCGACTAAATCAGGACTTATAATAACTTCAAGAGGTGACTTTGGTATTTGAGCCTGATAAGTAAAAAGTGCTTTCGGGTGCCTGGAATGGGTTCTGTAATGTTTTCCCACCTTTTAGGAATTCCTGTGGATCCAGTCAGACTTGCAACACATTTCCAAAAATGAGCTTTTGACCTTTAATTCATTTTATTTCCTTCATATAGCACAGATTCACAACAGATGTCATCTCAAGGCACTTTACAAGAAAAGCCACTCTAACTATAAGCTTTATCAAAAAGGAAAGTTTTAAGCCTGGCCTTAAAAGTAAACAGAGTGTCTGCCTCACGGACTAAAGCTGGGAGCTGGTTCCACAGGAGAGGAGCCTGATAACTAAAAGATCTGCCTCCCATTCTACTTTTAGAGATCCTAGGAACTACAAGTAAACCTGCAGTCTGAGAGCAAAGGGCTCTGTTAGGAACATATGGAACAATTAGATCTCTGATGTATGATGGAGCTTGATTATTATGGGCTTTGTATGTAAGAAGGAGGATCTTAAATTCTATTCTGGATTTAACAGGGAGCCAATGAAGGGAAGCTAAAACAGGAGAAATGTGATCTCTCTTTTTAATATTCATCAGAACTCTTGCTGCCGCATTTTGGATCAACTGAAGGCTTTTAATGGCATTTTGTGGACTTCCTGATAGTAAAGAATTACAGTAGTCCAGCCTTGAGGTAACAAATGCATGGACTAGTTTCTCAGCATCACTCCTGGACAGGATGTTTCTAATTTTAACAATATACCTTTGCAGTCCTCATTCATCAGACTTCCAAGACCCTGTATATCAGCTTTTTAGACTGATAAATGTTTGTTTTCTGACATTTTTCCTCTCATTTCTAACATCTAGTTGTTTTTTAATCCCTTGATCTCTCGGCTAGCCGTTCAGTCAGTCTGAAATCTATCAATCAACAACGTGTTCCCTAGACATTCCCAGAGGGAAAGACGCCACAGCATTTTTTGTTTTACCTCCACGCTCATCAATGTTCCCAGTCCTTGATAATGTGTTCTCAGGAATGCAAGGCAACGCGCTGAGAGAGGAAGACCGAGACAAGGATTAAAGAACGCTCATTTTAGAGTCAGCGGTGATTAAACCACAAATGCATTTGGAGCCAACAGAGGTCATGAAGCCGGAGACAACAACTCGCAGCTTTAACTCATGGCTCAGTCTTTGGATCCTATTTGGGGGGGCCGGAGGGCAACCACCCAACCAGTGTGCTGCTCTGGATGGTGAAAGCTTTCCACGATGTTTTTCCACAGTTTATGGTTCAAGACTTTTTGCCTTTGCTTGACTGAGAGCAAATATCCAAGACTTTACCCATCCTCAGTTTGCCTTGCCAACAGTCAATTCTTCAGATGTGGTTAAACCACGACTTGATTAAGCACAAGTGGTTGATCATTTCAGTTCCATGAGGAGCAGGAGGAAGATGTGAGACTGTGTTCAGACCACAGCAGGTCAACTGTTCCTCTTTTAATTGCAACCGTTTAATTTCAGGTTGTTGTTTTTTTGTAGTTGTCTGTTCAGCTTGATCGGATTGACTATTAACTAGAATGAAATAGTTTTTATTATGTTATCATTTTAAAAAACTGACAGGTAAAAACGGATTATGACTGGATTTTTTTTTTGACGGACAACAAAAATGTATAACGCGACGTCTGCAAGAAACGTTCCTGGCAGATGAGTGGACTTGGGAAAATACAGTAGAACAACATCAGCACACAAAATCGGTTCTAAATCATCACTGACTAGGACAATTTCAGGCTAGACCCCACACAACTTTTACGTCTCTCTAGAGTCCAACCTCATAGGACAACTGATCAAAAGTCCTCTCCTGTTTGTCCTTAGCCTAGTTAAGACTTTTCTATTGTCTCCAGGTCAGGAGTGGCTTAACGGAGGAATGTAAAATGTGTGTAGTAGTAGTAGTAGGTTGTTGAATCACTGAGTCCACAGGCTTAAAATTGATTTGTCTCACAATTCTTTCAAGACTGTGGTTTTCCCTCCACAGTTCTTCCTTCCACTCAGCTTTCCCTTCATAATTATGTCTATTCTGTGAAGCCATCTGTTTGTTGTTGCTCTCAAATAATATTCAAATTTTTGGGAAACATTGGCTGTAAACCATAATCATCAAAACTGACAGAAATAAACACCTAAAAGGCCTTTCACACTGTTTGGAATAAATGTATTTACTTTGACATAAGTTAACTTTTTTTCGAATTTATTGAGATTTACCTCTGTATAATTAGTTTGTCTGAAACTTAAAAGCATGTTTTAAGCTGAAATACATCTATGTAGTGACAGGGGTGGATGAATACTGTGGACAACAGTTGGTCTACTCAGCAATAGGTTTTATTGTACAGTGTAGAAATGATCTGCAGAGGTTCCAAGAACAACTGTACAGAGCAGCGCCCCGCGCCGGAGGGGCTTCCTCCATCGAGCCGACAGAAACCAGTGAAATGTTGACAAACAGACTTCTGGTTGCCCTAGCAACGGGAAGCGATCAGCTCTCAGGGCTCGAGGTGCCATAAATCGGTCCTAGATGCTTCCTGCGTGCATTGGTGTACCCGGATCGTAAAGCAACAGGGGGAAGCAGTTTGGGAACCCCGTCGGTGCCGAGGTCGCCTGTTTGAACGCATGCTCACATCTTCCTGCTAATGCAGAGGAACGCTTGTGTTTACAGCTCAGAGTTACAGTACCTTGAAGTTAAAATGACACTGATGCATTCTTTTTCTGCAGGAGGCTGCAATTAAAGAAAAAAGAAATGAAAATCTGAATCTGGTGAATAAAAATCAGCATTAAGAGAGGTCCACCAACAGAATGCAGATGATAGTAGATAACACTGACTGGGAGAAGCCGTGCAGCTTTCAGCAGATATGCTCCGAGTCATCTGCTTTCAGTTCTGATCTTTCATCACCTCTGTTGAGTCATGGAAATAAACAGCAGGAGAACTTTTTTTTTCTCCTCACCAGGGGGCGCCATGTCGCCATTAAAGTTGAACTCTTTAAGCTCCAGCAAGGTTAAAAATTAGTACACTTTATTAAATATTCTGTTTTTATTAAAAAAATCCTCATAAAAGAAAATTTCAAAAGAAAATTTTCAACCTTACTTTATTCTTTAAACAAAGGGAATAAAACAATGATGAATTATTTTTAGTTGCAAATAAAGTTAGGACACCCTACCACTTAGTAGCTAGTGTTAGTTAGTGTTTTTCTCTTCTTTACATACTAACATTTCCCTCTGATTGAACTTTCATATGAACTCTAGTAGGACCCTGCCGATGGTCCTGTGACCACGATTTCAGGGTTCCTGGAGATTTCTCTCAGGATCTTAAGGTCTGTTTTCAGGATGAACTTGCTTGGACTGCCAGACCTGAATGTTGACAGTTGTTTAAAATGTCCTCCATTTAGGGAAGGGTTTGAGACCTTGAAAGCCCTTTCCTGAAGCCCTCAAAAACCTTTTCACTCTCACATCAATAGATAGGAGCACAGCTATTCACAGCAGCCTCATTGAATTCACTTAAAACAAACTCAAATTCGTTTCCTCCTTTGGTCCGGACCTTTTGGGCCGGTGTGAATACAACCCAGAGAACTCCGGTGCGCACCAAACAAGCAAACCAAGACCCAGCGGAAGAGGTGGTCTCGGATTGGTTCCAAACGAACCCTGGTGCAGAGCAAATCAGGTGTAGAAGCAACCAAACTAATGTTATGTTAATTCCACACAAGCCATCTATCTGTATCCTGTTGTACACCTCATGTCGCATCAGACCATCTTGACTCAGACATCTCTGTAGGGATCTGTACCTGTGTCAGAGGTCGCGCTACAATCTTTTGTTGTCGGTCATTTTGACTGACAGTGTCAAAAAAAGTTAGTTTATATTAAATCCGAACAAGCAGATCAGAGAATCCTCATCGTGCCATCACACATGGAGCAGATGAATAAGCTACGTGTATTATCAACATTTCACCTGCTGTGGCCTGAACTGCTCCGCCTGCGTGTAATGAAAGCTGAAGCGACACTTCAGCCATAGTTTTGAAATCAGGGAACATTTCTACAATTGAAGTGAACAGAATACGGCCAAACTCTCTGAACAAGGGGCTTTTCTTTTTGCTTCAGTGGGAGGAAATCTATGAGGTGCCGTCTGTGTCCGGTGCAGCCACAGACGCGCTCCAAAGCCTCGGTTAGTAAGATACATCAAGTACCATGTCCAGGTCTGAGATGATGCTCAGATCCTCTCATGGGAATCTTTTTTTGATTGATTTAGTCGCCTGGACTCCGTGCGTAAAGTTGAAAACGTCTGCGTATTTGCACCAAGTGGTCAGGGTTTTAAATACTAATCTGTCAAAATGAAAAATATTCAGATAACGCCACCCCTGTGTATTAACCATAACGCCTGAAAGACGATAAGAACAGCATTCTCCATTGTTTGCTGAGGAACTATGTTCTAACTATGTCCTTCTGATGTTATGCACCTAAATGAATCAATGAGGGGTTGTCTTCATTTATCTTCGAGCAGAAACGGCAATTTTATTTAGATTTCAGAGAGAGAGAAAACAACGTATTCTAAAAGTTTTTATTGCTTGTTTATTATGGGGTGCCGTTTGTAAAGCTACACAGTGAAAAATTAGCAGCAATAATCTTAGTTATTTAGTCTGTCATTAGAGAGAGAAAAAATGGGGGTTCATAATAAACATGGTAAAATATGTTGTTAGCTAAAGATGTTAGGTAGCCGTAGTGCTAAGACAGTTTCCATTGTACGTATTAATGCACATTAAGGTATATTTGGTGTATCAACTTTAATAATAGGTCATTATAGGCGTTTTTAGAAGGGGTTTAAAGTATTTGAGGATTTCAGCTATTCACTGGTGGTTGTGGTTCCTGTGTCACCCTGGTGACATCATGGCTGGCTCCTAATCTTGCCTTTCACAGTGTGGGCTTGTGCCCTAATTGTAGATAATTCCATCCATCGTTCTGGTGAGGTCCTATTTGAATGAGGGTTAACCGGGTGAGACAAAAACCTAGAAGCAGCATTAATAACAAAATGGTTTTCCAATCGCACCCATCCTCCACATACTGGTACTCCTAAACACGTCCCATATATTTAATATCCTGTATCAGCTTTCTGCTGTTGGCAGACTGTTTCATGCTCAGTGCCATCAGACCGTAGCGGTGTCGGTTCTGAGGATTAGGAGAGTGCGGGGTGATGTGGACTGAGCTGGCTGGAAAGAGCCGGGAGGTAACAGTTTCACCCGTCAGGGAACAAAGCAGACGTTTGGAGGTCGTCTAGTTCAGTGAAAGCCTGGGTTCTCTTCATGGATTAATCTTAGAACCTGTAGTTTTAGAGGATTTTAGCTAATCTGGTTCTCATCAACCCTCCTAATCTGTAATAAATATAGAGATAAGAAATCCATAAAACCTTTCTGACAACATCATGCCTCGATATGAAGACATTCCAGAACAAATGAGACACAAAATCATTGACATCTATTAGGAAAAGTTATTTCTATGGCTTCGTGACTCCAGCAAACCACAGAGAGAACCAATATGCACAATTGGTGAAAATATGGAACAGTGGTGAACCGTCACTACCAGAATTACTCAAAGAGTGTATCGATAGTTCGTCCAGGAGGTCACAAAAGAACCCGGAGTCCATTTAAAGGATTGGCTGGCCTCGCTTGCCTCAGTTAAGGTTTATGACTCAACGGTACGAAAGAGAGACGGGTAAAAATGGAGAAACCACAGCAGAGCAAAAAGAACACAAAGAACAAACCCATGTGTTTGTTTCCAACAACAGACCTTAGTGCTCCGCAAGACTTTGGAGAAAATAGTCATCGGATTGAGGAGACAAAAGTGGAACTTTTCAGAGAAAGTAACAAAGCATTTGATAAAAAGACCACCAAAACCTCAGGCCAACATGGTGGTGATCATGTGATAGTCTGGAGCTAGTTCGCTGCTTCAGGTCCTCAGAACCATTGCTGACGGAGCAATGATGGAAAATGTCCAGCAATCAGTTCGTAATCTCACGATTGTATGAACTCGGACATTTAGTAAGATTAAACGCATTCTCCTTAAAATTGTGGTCTCATTTAGGGTGAAATAAACATACTTTCTAAAAGTATGAGATACGATGCTAAGAGACATTGTTCCAACAAAGTAATAATCATACCAAAATATAATTATATAATTTATTGAAAGTTGGGAAGACATTAAAAAATACCTATGTCCTCTTTAATTGAAAGTATTTTTGTTGCTAAGGTACATACCTTATCTAAAGACCTTACAAGTAAAACAAGTGGAATATGAATAATTTTACCAAGTGGATCGAATAATATATGATAAAAATGCCACACATTATAAAACTGGCCTAAATAATAATAAATCAGCATTCAATTTTCAAAGTTTCCCTTGATAAAGCAGCATTTTCCAAAACACCCAGATTCCTTTCCAACTCTAAAACGGGATCTCCCTCCTTCGTTCGCTCCACCACTGAGGCTCTCATGTGGCCAGCATGACAGAGCAGCTCTGCACAGATCCAATGGTAGAGAGGTGTGAATAGCTGAGAGGGTTAGTCACTACAAGTATCTTCATACTACAAGGGTCACCAGGAAAGAAGACGGGTCGCCTCGCCAACAGGGCATCTCTGCTCAACGCCAGACATGGTGTACAGCATCCAGATCTGCTAATATTATCTGTAAACAGGGGCTATTTTGTAGTTTAGTTATTAAATAGCATCAATGAAAAATTAGAGCTTTAGAGAAAATAACCAGAAGATTTTAATTTTTTTTTTTCAAACAATTTTAGCCATGCACGGTTTTTGGAATATTTAAAAAAGTAATTAAGCTAGAGGATTTAGTCTACAGTTGTGGCCAAAAGTTTTGAGAATGACACAAATATTAGTTTTCACAAAGTTTGCTGCAAAACTACTTTTAGATCTTTGTTTCACTTGTTTCTGTGATGTACTGAAGTATAATTACAAGCACTTTATAGGTTTCAAAGG
The DNA here is from genome assembly GCA_963556495.2 of Valencia hispanica. Lineage (NCBI taxonomy): Eukaryota > Metazoa > Chordata > Actinopteri > Cyprinodontiformes > Valenciidae > Valencia > Valencia hispanica. The sequence goes on from OY747723.1 coordinate 4,028,056, forward strand.
CTTTTATTGACAATTACATGACATTTATGCAAAGAGTCAGTATTTGCAGTGTTGGCCCTTCTTTATCAGGACCTCTGCAATTCGACTGGGCATGCTCTCAATCAACTTCTGGGCCAAATCCTGACTGATAGCAACCCATTCTTTCATAATCACTTCTTGGAGTTTGTCAGAATTAGTGGGTTTTTGTTTGTCCACCCGCCTCTTGAGGACTGACCACAAGTTCTCAATGGGATTAAGATCTGGGGAGTTTCCAGGCCATGGACCCAAAATGTCAACGTTTTGGTCCCCGAGCCACTTAGTTATCACTTTTGCCTTATGGCACGGTGCTCCATCGTGCTGGAAAATGCTTTATTCTTCACCAAACTGTTGTTGGATTGTTGGAAGAAGTTGCTGTTGGAGGGTGTTTTGGTACCATTCTTTACTCATGGCTGTGTTTTGGGCAAAATTGTAAGTGAGCCCACTCCCTTGGATGAGAAGCAACCCCACACATGAATGGTCTCAGGATGCTTTACTGTTGGCATGACACAGGACTGATGGTAGCGCCCCAAACAATCGGAAAGAGGCTTCATGGGAGAATATGACTTTGCCCCAGTCCTCAGCAGTCCATTCACCAGACTTTCTGCAGAAGATCAATCTGTCCCTGATGTTTTTTTGGGAGAGAAGTGGCTTCTTTGCTGCCCTTCTTGACACCAGGCCATCTTCCAAAAGTCTTCGCCTCACTGTGCGTGAAGATGCTCTCACACCTGCCTGCTGCCATTCCTGAGCAAGCTCTGCACTGGTGGCACTCCGATCCCGCAGCTGAATCCTCGTTAGGAGACGATCCTGGCACTTGTTGGACTTTCTTGGACGCCCTGAAGCCTTCTTAACAAGGTTTGAACCTTTTTCCTTGAAGTTCTTGATAATCCTATAATATGTTGATTTAAGTGCAATTTTAGTAGCCACAATATCCTTGCCTGTGAAGCCATTTTTATGCAACGCAATGATGGCTGCACGTCACCATGGTTTGCAGGTCACCATGGTTAACAATGGAAGAACAATGATTTCAAGCATCACCCTCCTTTTAACATGTCAAGTCTGCCATTCTAACCCAATCAGCCTGACATAATGATCTCCAGCCTTGTGCTCGTCAACATTCTCACCTGAGTTAACAAGACGATTACTGAAACGATCTCAGCAGGTCCTTTAATGACAGCAATGAAATGCAGTGGAATTTTCATGGCAAAGAAGGACTATGCAATTCATCTGATCACTGTTCATAACATTCTGGAGTATATGCAAATTGCTATTATAAAAACCTAAGCAGCAACTTTTCCAATTTCCAATATTTATGTAATTCTCAAAACTTTTGTCCACGACTGTAGACTCAGAAAGGTTCCATCGTATCAAAGGTTCTTCACAAAGATCCTTACAGTAATCAACCAGCAGATGGCAGCACGTTTTTATTGGTAGCAGTGTTTTTTTTTAAGCTAAAAACACCAGCCTACAGCAATTTATTTACTTATACCCAGTTTGTAGCAAATACAGCTGTTTGGAAATCCCGCTGATTATCCATAAAACAACATTTTACGTGTTTTTTTGTTTTGTTTTTTGCAAAAACAAACAAACAAAAAAGAACAAGGTTTCTTTGCTTTAAAAAAATATCAAAAAAGTTTTTAAAAAGAACAGGTTTTCATTTCTTCTTTATTTGTTTAATTTAAAGAAGGCTTAAAAATAAAATGATTTCTTTTCTTTGTTTAATTAAAATGGTTCTAAAAAACATGTTCTCTTTTCTCTTTTTATTTTTGAAAGTTTTTCAAAAACAAGAAAAGGTTTTCCTTTTTTATGTAAAAAGTGTTAAAAGTAACATGTTCTTTTTTTTTTCTTTTCTTTTTAAACAACCTGTTTATTTTAATTTAGAAGTTTGTAAAAATTGTATAGTTTGTAAAAGAAAATAATTTTTTTATAACTGTTTTCTGTAGGGACAAACTGTACCTTCTAAGTTCTTTGCTCAGTTGTCAAACATGACAAAATATCCTGTGTCAGGTTTTTATTTTTATGATAGTAAGAAGTGGAGAGACCATCATCCCGGTCTCCCAGTCCTAGGGAACTGCCCCTGATGTTACGCAATGCTGCAGAGTTGCATTAACCATCACAGCTCCACAACATCCAGAGCCTTAAGGAATTCTGGGCGGATCTCATCCACCCCTGGGGCTTTGCCACCGAGGACCTTTTTGAACACCTCAGCACCAGAGATTGGAGAGCCTGACCCAAAGTCCCAGACTCTGCTTCCACATTAGGTGTGTTGGTGGGATTGAGGAGGTCTTAGAATTATTCCTGCCATCCACCCACAACGTCCAGAGTTGAGGTCAGCAGCACACCATTCCCACTGTAAACAGTGTTGGTAGTGCACTGCTTCCCCCTCCTGAGAGGCCAGATGGTGGACCAGAATAGGCAAGGCAATTTTATTTGTATAGCACACTTTCAACAGCAGGGTAATTCAAGGTGCTTTACATGATTTGGTGATTTAAAAGAAACACACATTACACATGATACACAATAAAGCAAGAGAAAGATCAAAAAAAGCAAGAGAGCTTGAACACATTTCATACATATGACATCAAGCATTTACTCAAAGGCAATTCTAAACAGATGGTTTTTAGTCTCGATTTAAAGCAGTTCAGAGTTTCAGCAGCTCTACACTCGTCAGGAAGTCTGTTCCAGATAAGGGGAGCATAGAAACTGAAAGCTGCTTCTCCATGTTTAGTTCTGAGTCTAAGGATGTTTAGTAGGCTAGAGTTGGAGGACCTGAGTGGTCTTGGTGCTATGACAACAGGTCTTCATCATATTTTGGTGCTAAGCCATGTAATGATTTATGAACTAGTAGGAGTATTTTAAAGTCTATTCTCTGAGCTACAGGGAGCCAGTGTAAGGACTTTAGAACTGGGGTGATGTGCTCTACTTTCCTGGTTCTAGTGAGGACGCGAGCGGCAGCGTTCTGGATCAGCTGCAGCTGTCTGATTGACTTTTTAGGCAGACCTGTGAAGAATAGCTTCGAAGCTGTACAGAAGTCTTTCTTGAACTCCTTCCACTTCCGTGTTTTTGCTTCAGCAACCGTCAGTGCAGCATTTCGCTTGGCTTGCCGGTACCTATCAGCTGCATCCTGGGTCCCACAGGTCAAAATGAACCGATTGGACTCCTTCTTTAGCTTGACAGTATCCCCCACCACCAGTGTCCACCAGCGGGTTCGAGGGTTCCCGCCGCAACTGGCACTGACCACACCTGCGGTCAGCTTCGACATTGGAGGCACGGAACATGGCCCATTCAAGCTCGATGTCCCCCATTTCGCCTAGGATGTGCTCAAAGCTGTGCAGGAGGCGGGAGTTGAAGCTCCTTCTGCCAGGACACTCTGCCAGAGGTACCCAGCACACCCTTACAACATGTTTGGGTCTGCCAGGTCTGGGTGGCATCCTCCCCCACCAATGGAGCCAACTCACTTCCATGTAGTTGTGAGTAGACAGCTCCGCCCCTCTCTTCACCCAAGTGTCCAAAACATGCGGCCGCAGATCAGATGAAATGACAACATAGTGGATCATCCAGCCTAATGTGTCCTGGTCCCAGGACCACACATGGACACCCTTATGCTTGACAATAGTGTTCGTTATGAACAATCCATGATGAGCACAGAAGTCCAATAACAAAGCGCCACTCGGGTTCAGATTGGGGGGCGCGTTCCTCTCAACCACACCTCTCCAGGTCTCACTGTCATTGCCCCCAGCTGACCAAGGGAGTCCCCGGGAGGAGCACTCTCCAGCACCCCCTTCAAGGACTCCCAAAAGGGTGGGTAATCTGATCTGGCATTCGGCGCATAGGCGCAAACAACTGTCAGGACCCATTCCCCAACCTGTAGGCGGAGGGAGCCTACACTCTCGTTCACCTTGAGTTAAACCTCAACATACAGGCGCAAAGATAGGGGGCAACAAGTAGGCATACCCCTGCTCGGCCAATCTTAGTGGGGGCAACTACAGATTGGAAAAAAAGTCCAACCACTTTTTATTTATTTTTACTTAAAATTGTCTCGTTAACGCAGAAAAACAAAGCTTTTTTTGGTAAAAAATTATCTCATTAATTTAAAAAAACTGCTTTTTATTTTATTGTCAAGTGAATGCAATATTCTTGCATATTTTTATCTTTGATCTACCAGGGAACTAATGTTGACCCATATTCATATATTTTTCTGTCAAACGTAGCTTCAAAGTATTTGTGAACATTTTCCAATTTGCAGAATTTTTTGACAACATATCTAAAATATTAAAAACAAACTGCAGCTAAGAAATCTGAGATACTTAGAATGCTACTTGACACACTATTGACTATTGAGTAGGAGGGGCATTCATTTTCCTTTGTGCTGATTGGCTGTACCCCCGAAAATAAGGAAGAGTGTAGATGTTAGCTTCAACAGAAGTGCCAAGATGGTTTCTACTATGCATATTAATGCATATTAAGGTATATTTAGTGTCTGAACTATTAAAATAGTCAGTCATACGAGTTTTTAGAGTGGTTCTTAAATATCCATGTATTGTAGCTTTTTGTGGGCAGCTGTGGTCCCTAACTCCCTGCCATTACCTGGAGTTCACTGTATACCTATTGGTAAAATAACAACATCACTCGACTGTAGTTCATCTAATTTCTAATGAATTGTCTTGTATTTATTGTTTGCTGCTTTAATGTTCTCCTCATGGTTCTTCCCATCTGTACAGAAAAGTAGAGAAGTTGAGCCCCAGGTTTGAAAACATCAACCTGAATGCCCAGTATGTCCAACTAGGAAAGACATGGGACTCTCACCAACCTTGATCTAAAAATCCAACATGGCTGCTGCACAGAAACTAGCCATAGCTGCATTAAAGGTATAGCGGAGGATCTTTTACGAATTTTAGAAAAGACCCGCCCCCATGCGCAGAAAGCGAAAACTACCTAGGGATGAGCACGTACGACGGCCTTACGTAAACATGTCACCAGAATGATTGACACTTAGGTGGACCAATAGTATAGGCTACCCACGCGGAAAAAGAAAATCCTCCGCTATACCTTTTAATCAACTGTTTATTTTCGTATCTCATTAGGTCGCAGATGCAGAGCATTCTGTACTGTAAGTTTTGCTCCTTTAGTATATGAATTTGTAAACCTGCTTGTGAACTGAACACAAGTGCAAATATGCCATGTCAAAAGTCTTCCTTTGATGTTTTTTCTTGATTTCCTTTGGTATAAAAATAGTTTTCCTTTGAATGAAAAATACATGTATTTAAAAACAATCTTGACTGCTATTGTTGAGATTGTGTACAGTAACTTTCACCTTTGGTTACAGTTTTTTTTTTTTTGCTAATGCTTCATGTAATTTTGATCATTCTGCCACATGCATGTTTGTGTTGATTAGCAGAGCTAAGCATGTGGGTTGCACCCATGAAAACCTCCCACAATCCTCTCTAGCAGTGACAGAGGCTCTTAGTTTTGGATTGGATGATTGATGTTTGAAGAAACATCACATATAGACAATTCTTACAATTCTTTATTCACTTAACAAGCAGAGGCTTTCAGTAGAGCTTTCTGTAAAACACCTGAACACAACCACCTGGTGCTTCCTCCTAATCCTAGTCCCCAGCTTGGTCACACACTGCTGTGGGATGGTATGTCATTACTCAATCAGCATTTTTTGCAAGTCACATCTTTGTATAGCATTAAATCACAGGGCAGATGCACAATAGTTTTATGCTGTAGAAAAACTTTCTAATGTTGTTTTGCTGGATCCTGAATTCATGCTTGTCTAGCCAATCAGTGGGAAATGCTTAAAAGTGGAAGAAAATGGAACCTTGGCAGCTACTGGGTAAATTTGGCCAACTGCATCTCAGTAGGATCCAGCTTTCTCCTAACTTTCTACTTTGCAGGTATTGGATGCCCTCTAATTGTAGCCACGGGCTTTGCAAACTGCAGCAGAGTCTGCATCACAGGCAAGAAGGATCCAACACAGCAGTAATGAGGAATATTGCTGTTTTTCGGCTTCATTTATGGCTTGATTTAATTGCCACTACAGACCAAAGAGGATTTTTGCTTTAATACCTTAGGGACCTGCCTCTGCTAATGATCATTTGCACATAGTTTCAGACACAAGAGAACTGTTGAAGGAACGCAGCCACCACAGAGATTAACATTAGTAACCTAAATGCAAATAATAGAAATGCAATCTATTGCATGAGATAAACATATATACCTACTAAGTTGGGAATCTAAAGCATGCTTTTTTTTATTTGAAGTCACAATGCTGATTAGGAAAGATGTTTGCAGCCATTTTCTCACCTCTCCATGGCATGCAAGGCTGAGTGGAGCTCTGCATTCCAACAAATCACTGCGAAGGATCAGAGATTGACATATCTAAATAAAAAAAGCAATAGATCACTTATTAACTCTTAAAAACATGACTACTATCAATTCTTTACTTAACAAACCTACTCTAAATACTTTGGACTGTCTTTTTGGATCAGCATGTGGACCAGCTGATTGATGATCTGAGCCCGTAATCCATGCATGCCCATGTGAACTTTCCTCATGTTCCTACTTGTTCATTCAATCGCATCTCAGCTTTGGGTTTGCTTTTAGCGAAATAAAAACTAACAGCAAACTTTCGTTCGCCTACATCTGTAGGAATGGCTTTCTGTATAATCAAGAATGTCAATAGGTGAAAGTGTCCAACAAGTGTTAGGACCATCTGTTCCCTGAGGAGAGTATTACAGCAGGGTGTTGCCACCAGTGCAAAGCTTGCTCAACAACTTCCTTATGCATAATGCTCCTGTGGCGTGAAGGGTTGATGCCCTACATCAGGGAGGGAGAATCTTTTCAAAATTACAAAGATGGACAAGGAGATTGGGTCAAAATGAATTGTTATTACTGTAGATAAGTAATAAAAAGCAGGTAATGTGAGGGAATATTTCTATGTAATCAGGATTAAATTAATTAGTTACATTCTTAGTAAGTGTATCTAGGCAGTAGATCATGTTAATATTATCAGAGTTCTTAAACAGACGTCAGTAAGCACCAAGATATCAACAGGACACTGACCTCATGCTTCACGCTCTACAATCAGAGGGGCGTAATTCAGCCTTGCTGGGCGAGACAGCTGGGCTGTCATTTATCAGCTGCACTTACGCACACATCTTAGCAAAATAGCTCAAAAGGTCATGTGTGGATTTGGATTAAATATTCAGTAAAAAAACCCAGGGCTCCGTCCTAGGCCCCCTCTTATTTAATATTTACATACTCTCACTAGCCCAGATTACAACAACCAATAAGATTAGCTACCATAACTATGCAGATGATACTCGGCTCTAAATTACAATGTCACCAGTTGACTTTGAACCCATCCAAACCTGAAGTAAATGCATTGAGGAAATCAATGGATGAATATGCCATAACCTTCTCCAGCTGAACAGAAACAAAATGGAAGTAATTGTGTTTGGACCTAAAGAAAAAAAAAAAAAAAGGCTCTGTTTGTCTGAATTAGTGAGGAGGGCGGGGGCGAAAACACTGGGATGGTGGCGAATTACTCATGATGATGGCTAATTACTCAGGTGTATGCGGAAAGTCAAACAACTAATGCAAATAATGTCTACATAGTTTAGAGACAAGGTTATTTCCTATTTTCTCCATCCCCCAAAAAAGTGAAAATGAATTAAACTCAACAAATGGGACATGCCAGTTTATCACATTCCCTGCAATGGACTGGCGACTTGTGCAGGGTGTACCCCGGCTTTCGCCCGATGGATGGATGGATGGGTGGATGGATGGATGGATGGATTGATCCCTATTCAACTGCTGGGCTGAAGTCTGTTATCACAGTCATACTTTGTTCAGTTATAACAGCAGTACTGTTCTTTTTTTTCTTTTTTTTAAGTACCTGCAGTTCTCTTAACATCTGACAATGACCCATGGAAGCAGAGGGTATATCAGGAGAAAAGAACACTTTTTATTCAGGTCTGCTCCTTCAGATTTTTTTATTAATTTGAAAACCATGTAGAGTTTTCAAAGATGAAAATATCAGGAGAAACGCTGCAAAGTGCAGTTCATCCTTCACAGTTTAGACACAAAAGCAGCACTACTGTGCCACTGGCCCAGAGTCTTCCTGGCAGATGGATGCATTGCACTCTTCCCCCTGTCTAACGCATTTTTCTCTCAGCCTGACATGCGACTCTTCACATGCTGACCCCCGCAGGCCAAATCCCTCTCTTTACAAATCACGCCATTTAAAGAGTTTTTCTAAATCCTTCCAGGCTGGAGTTGGTAAATGAACTGTGGTAGGGGAAGGGGGGGCATTGTGACAGCGACGTTTCTCAACGCTGTCCTTTTCTCTCCAGTCCTTCTCTGCTCTCAACATGCCTCACTTCTCCTAAATAAGAGGTACGTTGGAAAATGTCAGTGGGTCATCAGAAAATAGCCTGATAATTGACCCTGTCAAGCCATGCAAAGTCCCAGAGCCACGCTAAGCCCTCTCATCTCGGCCGGGTCAACACGGTCAACACCCATAGCAACGGCAAACACAAAGGCAGACAACAATTGGAGGGTTACGCTCGAAGCAGATCGTTTTATGCATTCCTCCTGGTGCGTATTTAGCATCCTGCCACCACCTGTGTTGCTTTAATACATTCATGCTACGAATTTTACAACCAGAACCTAGCGCCCGGTGGGATCACATCCCAGAAATAGTAGCATTGACATTGGTATGACGGAGAGCTCTTTCAAGGCTTTGTTTATATAACACATTTTCATAAAACAAGCTATGACCGCTAGCTATGCATTCCTGGGACGCTAATTTAGCTCGCTAATCCGTGATTACATAATGTTGTGAACTGAAGATGTGACAGTAATGCACAGTGTGTCTATTTAAAAATAGACACACTGGGATAATGTAATCTTAAGATATTGCACAAAAATGTAAACTAAAGAGGAAGATTTTTGTAAAATATTAGCAGATGATAGAGTTTATTATATCAGAAACAGAACTTGGAACTAAAACTAAAATGTAAAGGTCAGGCAAACATCTTTCCTAGGCCTAAATATACAGTGTTGGGAGAAAGTATTTGCTCCCTCCACAGATTTCTTTAGTTTTTGTGTTTTTGTCACATTTTCTTGTTTCAGTTTAGTGCCAGACCTGTAGTATCAAGAAACGGCTTTTAGAACCTGTTTGACATCAACTTAGCTAAAAGATCTAACAAAGCAACAATCTAAAGATATTGGTTTTCAGATTAGTGATCCGCAAATACTTTTTCACATAAGGCCTGGTTGGTTTGGATTAACTTGTCATTTGAAAACTGAATTTCGTATTTACTCAGGCTATCTTTGGTGTCCATTAGAGTAAGAAACTGTTTTGTTGGTGAAACCAAAAATGTGTGGTTTCTTTTTAAAATTTTTAAAATTACATTTCTTCTACAAATGTTGAACTCAGAGCAATTCTATTCATATATATTAAATGTTATAGGAGGACTTTGAGGTCTATAAGAGATGGACACAGGCTACAGGTGAAACTCAAAAAATACGAATGTCGTGCAAAAGTTCATTTATTTCAGTAATTCAACTTAAAAGGTGAAACTAATATATGATATAGACTCAAATCGAGATATTTCAAGCCTTTATTTGTTTTATTTTGATGATAATGGCTTACAGCTTGGGAAACTCCCAAATCCCAAATCTCAGAAAATAAGAATATTACATGAATTCAATAAAACAAGGATTTTAAATAGAGAAATGTCGGACCTCTGAAAAGTATAATCATATAATCATGCATATGTACTCAGTGCTTGGTTTGGGCCCCTTTTGCATCAATGACTGCCTTAATGCGGCGCGGCATGGATCCTATCAGCCTGTGTTCCTGCTGAGATGTTATGGAAGACCAGAATGCTTCAATAGCGGCTTTCAGCTTTCTGCATTGTTCCGTCTCATGTTTCCCATCTTTCTCTTGGCAATGGGGGGTCGGGTCAGGTGAGTCAGGTCAGCAGTCTACCCCATGATTCTGATTCCTACCGAACCAGACTGAGAGACCATTTAAAGTTTAGGAACCTTTTGGAGGTGTTTTGGATTAATTAGATGATTAGAGTGTGTCACTTTGAGCCTAAAATATAGAACCTTTTTACAATATTCTAATTTTGTGAGATTTGGAATTTGGGGTTTTCCTAAACTGTAAGCCATAATCATCAGAATTATAACAAATAAAGGCTTGAAATATCTCGCTTTGCATGTGATGAGTATAAAGCATATATTAGTTTCACCTTTTAAGTTGAGTTACTGAAATAAATGAACTTTTGCACTGTATTCATTTTTTTCGAGTTTCTCCTGTTTTTGCAATGTGGGCTAAAATACTCAAGTCAAAAGTATTTTTGGGCCACAAAAATCAGAATTCTCTAATGAGAAAAAAATTGAGAATCACATTTTTCTGTTTAATAATAAATTAAACATGTAATATTTGAGTGAAACAAATAAAGTAGTTTTACTTTTGTAAGAAAGGATCTATAATTTTTAGTAAATCCAATTGCTTTTCAGAAGAAAAAAAATCCTCTTAAACCTTCCTATATTTTGTCACCTTACAACAGCAGAATTTAAAGTCTTTTATTGGGATTTTATGAGAGAGACTGACCCAAAGGAATGCTTAATTCTAAAGTTTAAAGGTTAAAGCACTAACACTAGAAAACATACATTTTAATTGAATGGTGTTGAAACATTTTGCCGCGTGGGCTAAAGTCATAAAGTCAAACATGCTTTGGGCCAACTAATATATGATTTTTTAGGCAAAACAAAAAATTTGTGAATCAAATTTCTCTGCTTGACAATAAACTAAGCCTATAATATGTTAGTACCTTGCACCAGACAAGCAATGTTGGATCTTACCATTTTTGCTCTATCATGGAAAATGTTGGAGCTTCAGAAGAATCAGCTTGCAACAGAGCCTCTGAGTATATTTATCATAGACCATGCAGGACTTTAGGCTTTAAATAAAGGAGCGGTGATCACTAGCTGGCAAATCCCAGCGATGTGGATGACGACATCAGAACCATCACTGAATTTATTGAAAAGACAGGTGAATGAGACCTTTAAGCGTGGGATAATATAGCCGAACTCCTGATGTCCAATGGGATAAACATTCAACTCCCCCCCAAAAAAATCCAAGAATTTAATGATCAAAATATTTTAAAAATAACTTCAAATAATATTAATGGAAATAATTACATTTATGCTGACAGGATTGGTTTAGGCTACCATGAACATAAATTTAAAGTACATTTTTGATGGACGATAGATATTTACTCTTCCCCTTCTCTAGTTTCCTACCCATGGTTGTTTGTCTGACACCTGAAACTCCCTTATATCAAGTTTAGAGTCTGAACTTCATTGTTATTGGTTTGGGAGAGACCAATCAATAATAAGCATAATTTAAATGTATATTTGGTGTATTTAGTATTGAAATAGGCAGCCATAGGCATTTTAGAAGGGGGTCTCAAGAGAAATATTAGATATTCATTGGGTTCTTCCAATAAAGATCAGAGAAAAATGACCAATTACAGAGTAAAAATATATTTCCATTGTTATAATGAGGCAAAATCATTAAGTACTAAATAATATAGTGCCTGTTTAGAGATGAAAGCTTAAAAATTGTGCTGCCCTATATAATACAACAATAGATAACATAGCTTTAATAACCTTTATGAAATTTCTACCTTGGATTCAATTAATTGAAAAACATATGTTTGTTGTGTAAGCAAGGATCTGGTTCACTACAAAGTTACGTGTTCAGGCATGTTCAGTTTCTGTGCTTTCAGTCATTTTGCATTATATTTTCCTGGATGATCAAATTCAGTCTAACTCTATACCAGACAAATTCCTTTACATCTGAGCATTGAATTATGTTTCATAATTTCCTACTTGCCTTTTTT